>JAHWFO010056824.1:301634-321610 GCA_023313115.1 Rhysida immarginata
TCCTTTCGCTTTCGTCGACGAGTTGCTCTGATGAAATCCACGTGACAATAATTCAGCCCATTCACATATATTGCTTTGTAATGCTTAAAAAATACTCCAAATCACTATTTTCATTGGTGTTTCATTATGCCAAATAACTTTGGGGCAATGATAACTCATTATAACGAATATCTTGTAAATGTAGACAAAACTGGTAATTTTAATGCTAATTTGCCAGCTAACATGCCAATACCAAAAAAAAAAAAGAAAATTTTAATAAAATCAATTATTAATCGAGTAATTCTTATATCCGATTACCATAAGTTCGATTATCAAAAAATGATAATCGCCCAGCACTTTTTTCTTTTTTTTGCCAACCAACCCGTGCATTGCGCATGCGCAAGTGGCACCACCTGTCGACACGTGAAAAGGCTAATTGAACTAGAAGCGAACCCACCCATTTGTATAATCGGGAAATAACCCATTGTTAGATAACCCATTTTTAGTTTTTTTCTTTGTTGTGACAACGTCCACCGTCGCTGATTTTATATAAATGATAAATGATTAATGAATAATTAGAGCTTGCAACAGAAATTAATCAAAATAAAGCAGAAATTTTTTATTCTTTCCCATTTTTCACCTTTTTTTCATCCTTTCATTGTTTCTCTTCGATTTCGATCTTCGATGGCTAGGCCCTAGTCTAGCAGTGGGCCTAGATCGTTCAAGTACGCTACGGCTAGATACGTTCAAATACGCAGTGTATCACGTGATGGCTAGGAGGCGATACCTCTAGCCATAGCGAGCCGGCTACCTCCTGAATTAACCTCTGCTCTTACTTAAGTTACATTGTTATTCTGAATACGGGCCTAAAAATGAAATGTGATAAGCCACATACATTGTTAGTCTGGATACGGGCCTATTGCAGTAATGTGATAAGCCACATAACACATATTTTTCAGGAGATAAGTATTCAGACTTCGAAAAATTCTATAAATCTCAAATCTCGAAGAACGTGGAATAATTATGCCAATTTGTGTTGTCCAATACATATACTATAGTAATCAACAAAAAAAATAACCTTCTTTGAAGTAATCTATTGCAGAAAAAAGTATTAATACAAATATGTGTGGCATAACATTCTGTTGCCTACAAAATAACAATACAAAATCGTATCCCAAAAACAGTAATTTCAAATCACATCCAATTCTTCAGGGGCTCTATGAACTGGAATATGTTCTTCAGCCTAAAAAGCAAATAGTTTTCCCATTAGAGTGATTTTTCACATTTGAATATGCCTGCTATGACATCAAGTGAAAAAGAAAGGCTTAATTGCCTGATTATTTTTCGTATGTACGAGAACATGTTACTATTTTCACTCGTAAAACAGATGGGAAGTAACAATTTTATATGTAGCTATGCCATTTCTTACCGAAAAGTAATATCACATAATAATTTACCACCAACTGCACAATATAACTTTTTTTTTTTACATGAAATGACAAGCCTCGTTCTTACAAACCTATAAGCTGATAAGCCACAAATACAAACAATAGTCCATATTTACCTCAATAGAGCTTCTGCTGTCATAATCACTTGGCACCCAGTCTTTATCAACCGCACTGTCATCACTGCAAAACACTTCGTCTCCCGAAGCCTCCAATTCTTCCAATATTTCACTTGTTCGTCTCTGGCAGACATTTTTGCCCAGTGGCTTGTCATGTTCTTCCACAAACAAAACGAGTGAACTCTTACTGCAGTAACATGATTTTCTTGCTAGCTCTACCATTTACTGGCATATTTTCAAGCTACTTGCTGCGTGTGTTCCTTTGGCATTTTTACATATTCCACACTCAAATGCGTGGCTTATCACGTTACTGCAATAAGCCCTTCAAATATTTTATCTCCGCTGTTAACCTCTTTTTTATCCTCAACGTATATCCCCACTTTCCATTTTCTACTTTTTAACCCCCCATTTTATGATCACTTTTATCTTCCTCTATTACACTTACATTTTATCCCACCGCTTTTTATGCTTACATTTATCTGCTGCTTTCTATCCCCTTTTTTACTCTCAATTTTTATTCTTCCCATTTAGGAAAATTGACCCCTTAAAAGTGGAACAAAAGTAGGGGATAAAGTGTGATATAAAAAGGGGGCTCAAAGAAGAAGATAAAAAGTGGAGATAGGCTCTGCAAAATACCATTTTGTTTCGACAAAATGCATTTTTAATCCTCGGCCAATTCATTTTACTTTCTTATACATAGTATAAGGAAGTATTGTAATCACGAAAAATTTCGACCTCCAGATTTTCACTGATCTATACGTTTTAGTGTCCCTAGATTACGAAAAAGTGATTTCTGGAAAATGTCTGTGTGTCTGTGTGTCAGTCTGTGTGCGTGTGTACGTCCACGATAGCGTCCAAACGGCTAAAACTATCGAGACCAAACTTTAAACTTAAGATTATAATCTTCCTTGGGAGGTCTGATTACTTTTCTAGTGGAATCGGTGAACTGGAAGTACCAGTTCACTCCAGCGCCAAAATATAAATTTTGCAATATCTCGTTAACCATTGCGTTTATGAAAATTTTGAAGGGACTAAAAAGCGTTACAATTACAATTTTAAACAATTTTTGTTAAGAAAAATTTTCAAAATTCCAAACGGAAGTACCAGTTCTACTCTTTTCAAAATCCAGTTTTTTGCTAATATATGCGAAGTAAGACATAATAGGAAAATTTGTAAAGTATGCAAAAGTGTTTAGAATCTAATTTTAAACAACCTTTGTTAAGAAAATTTTCAAAATTCCAAACGAAAGTATCAGTTCTACTCTGGTCAAAGTCCATTTTACTTTCTTATACATAGTATAAGTATTGTAATCACGAAAAATTTCGACCTCGAGATTTTCATTGATCATTTAGGGTTCCTAGATTAAGAAAAAGTGGTTTTTGGAAAATGTCTGTGTGTCTGTCTGTGTGTCAGTCTGTGTGTGTGTGTCCACGATAGCGTCCAAACGGCTAAAGCTATCGAGACCAAACTGTAAACTTAAGATTATAATCTTTCTCGGGAGGTCTAATTAGTTTTCCAGTGGAATCGGTGAACTGGAAGTACGAGTTTACTCCAGCGCCAAAATATAAATTTTGAAATATCTCGTTAACCATTGCGTTTATGAAAATTTTGAAGGGACTAAAAAGCGTTACAATTACAATTTTAAACAATTTTTGTTAAGAAAATTTTTTAAAATTCCAACCGGAAGTACCAGTTCTACTCTTGACAAAATCCTCTTTTTTGCTAATATAGGCGAAAGAAGATGGTATAGGAAAATTTGGAATCTATACCAAAGTGTTTAGAAGCTAATTTGAAGTAACTTTTATTCACAAGCTTTTTCAAAATTTTGTAGCCATTTTAGACAGTTGTTTTATTTTTTCTGTATTTGGACTAGGACATTTATGTATAAGAAAGTCGCGTGGTGACCACACCTCATTTTTTTATTTTGAATAATGGATTTTAACATTCGCAAAATAACAAATTATCGTTCAAAATAATTCATTATTACATGCTTCTAAACACGAAGCGTGATGAAAGTCCAGGAAACTTATTACTAGTAGATGAACTGTTATCATGGAATCAAACGTGTTAATCAGATACTTTTGCCAGGAATGCTATTCAAGAGCGATTGCTCTTTGCTCCATGCCTTTGCTCTTGCTACTACTCAACGCTCAAAGGATTCAACAATGGTCTTGAGCAAGAGCAAGAGTATGAGCATAAGTAAGCACACTGAATAAGCACAAGAGCAGATGCTCTTACTATTGCTCTTGCTTACACTCATGCAAGTAAGAGCAATACTGTGAGCAAGAGTGCTCATTCTGAATACGGGCATCACTCCTCACTGCTCCGCAAAACAATCGGGAAAGAATAAGAGAGGTAAAACTTTTCATGTGCATTGTGAGTTTTACCTCCAGCATAATCATAGAAGGGAAGTAGTGAAACTCTGTAGTTCTCTATGTTCCACCGCAAGATGGCGCCACTGCTGTTTTGGCTCCAGGCTTATTTTCCTGTTAACTTTTATTTACAAAATGATAAAATCTAAAATGAATGACAACATACCAAAAATAAAATTTCAATTGTGCATTTATTAAACTTTATTGCCTTTTATTATTAATAAATTTAATACAGAATTATACTCTTAAAAAAATAAATAACAGTTCATGTATAATCAGAGAAAGAGTTCAAATATTAAGAGAGCAATTTTGCAAATTTTTTATTTGTTTTACTTTTCACTGCATTACAAACATCTCTCCTCAATTCTCTAGCCAGAAAATAAAAACTGGTCTGGGTATAATACAAAATACAGGGTGAACAAAATACATTCGCTAAACACTTAAATTCTCGTGGCCATTCCTTACAGGACGTTAGTCTTTATATTCTTCATAACAACTTCCATAGCCAAAAAGAAAGAAAGTAATTCGAGTCTTTTTCTCATGAAATTCAATTCCCTATAATGACATTAACCTTCGCAAAGACACCATTCTTTCATTACCTTTCCCCCCTCCCCTCTCCCTCCAACTATTCTTTAATTTGCCAAGGGGCTTTCTACAGCTTCTTTCAGTGTCTTTGGCTTTCCCTCTCTACATTTTTCTCTCCCCCCCCTCTAAAGGCCCCTGTATTTATATGCCCCTATTAGTCGTGCTATGGGGTTAGTCTACAGGCATCGTTATCTTCTTTCTTTTATTCTCCGTAACTTATATTTTGCATATTTTCAATCTTTACTTTTTGGAATCATTATTTGGGGCGCTTCTGGCTATAATCAGCTGCTTCCCCTATTCCGTTTGCAAAAACGCTATTTAAGAATTATAGCTAATACTCCTTTCACTTTTTCTTCTAAGTCTCTATTTGAAAGATATAAGATTCTGACAATTTATCAACTCCATGAAATTCGTCTTCTTTGTTTCACCCATAAAACCTTAAATATTATTATAGGTGATAATTTAATAGCTAATATTAAATATTGTTTTGATGTTCATGATTACTATACTCGCTATAAAACTAATATTTACTTACCCTTCTTGTCCCATACTTATTTAGAACGTAGTGTTTCATATCGTGCTCTGAAGCTATGGGGCTCAATCCCCGATAAAATTAAAGATATTAAAAACTATTCTTTATTCTATTTTAACCTAAAACAATTTTATCTTACTAACTTAGTTTGATTTTAAAATTTTTTTATTTTCAACAAACTTGACACTCCCCTCCCTCCGGGTCTGACCTGACGGGCCATTCTTGGTAGGTTTAAAGTGTCATACAATTAATTATTAAAAAAAAAATATCTCAGCATTGAAAGTTCCAATGGTACCATATGATTTCATATGGCACCATTAGGGCACGTGCTACTAAACCAATAACCATTATCATTATTTACTCGTTATATTTCACTCATTATATATTGTTACGAGATGTTTGATATATTACATGCCATACCTTAGCATTGAAAGTTCCAATGGTACCATATTGTATCATATGGTACCATTAGGGCACGTGCTACTAAACAGTAACCATTATCATTATTTACTCGTTAAATTCACTCATGGCACGTTGTTACGAGTTGTTTGATATATTACATGCCATACCTTAGCATTGAAAGTTCCAATGGTACCATATGGTTTCATATGGCACCCTTATGGCACGTGCTACTAAACCAATAACCATTATCATTATTTACTCGTTATATTCACTCATGACACGTTGTTACGAGTTGTTTGATATATTACATGCCATATCTTAGCATTTAAAGTTCCAATGGTACCATATGGTATCATATGGCACCATAAAGGCACGTGCTACTAAACAATAACCATTATCATTATTTACTCGTTATATTCACTCATGACACGTTGTTACGAGTTGTTTGATATATTACATGTCATATCTTAGCATTGAAAGTTCCATTTGATATCATTAAAACACGTACTACTACATATTTCACACCAACATTACTTACGCGTTATATTCATTCATGAGACATCCTTGCACGTACACGTGCCATTAGACCAATACCTGCTATCACTAGTTACTCTTATATATTCGTTCATGATATGTTGTGACGATTTGTTTGATATATTACATGCCATATCTGGTTATAGGAAGTTTTTAAGGGGGTATCATAATGGTACCATTAAAGCACGTGCCATTATAGTACGTACTTATTCCGGCTATCTCACGTTCGTACTTGTTCGTGATCTGTTCCATATTAATGGATTGGGTGAAAACAGACTTTGAAAAAGTTAATTCGTTTTCAAGTTATCGTAATAAATACTAAGCTCCCTAGTAATAAAAAAATTCTCTTGATTTAGAGACCGAACTGCCCTTTCAATAATCGTCAAACACGTGCATCCTGCACGCGCACCATCTCATTAACGTTTAGGCACGCGCAGAGCCGAACCCATGTATGTTCTCTATACGCGTTTTCCAGAATGCGAGGATAATTCGTAAATTCCAGCAATTCAATACATGCATTCTTTCTATTGCAACGCAAAGAATTGTGGGAATTGTGTCTACGGACGGACGGACGGACAGCTGGACAAACCGATCACATAAGCACATTTCTATATATAGAAAATGTGCTAAAAAAAAAAAAGCAACAAATTTGGATAAAAAATTTCCATTGCATGAAGGAGAGTAGGTTAGGATTCCGTCAGAAACTTTATAAAATTAGTCGATTCTATGCTCGACAGATGTCAAGAATAATGGTCATGTTACTAAATACTGATGTTTGAAATGATTACTGATTTCTTTACTTTGATTGTCAACACGCTTGACATTAAATAAGTATTAAAATCTAAATTGTGCCTTTTTTTTAAATTTTATTTTTACACACAAAGGACCATCTTATTTTTACAGGAAGATGCTAGAAAATAGGAGTGATTTTTATTTGTAGCGATATTTCCATGCAATCTAACATCTCTTAAACAAACACGCAAGTTTGATAGTTCTTTTTTAAATTTTTTAAGAAACTTTGAATTAATTTATTTGTACTTATTAATGTATTTTTCTTATTAATGTACCTGAAACTCAGTTTTTCTTATTAATGTAATCCCCCCCCCCTCCCCCGTTGAATTTTCATTTAGTTCTACTACCCCTTTTTATGATTAGCTTTCCTTTGTGTCCTCATTTCTGTAACTTCCTCATTGGTTCTTTGTAATATATTTTTGTGATTGGTTGTTCAAATAGCATAAAACCACTGTGTAACTTGATGAATAATGTATTTTGCTGCTGAACAATTACAAGGCGACCGAAATGTACATCCAGTAAAGAAAAAATAGTTCTGGACAAAAGGTCTGTTTCTCTTAATTTGAAGACTGTCACAGGGTTTACTGAAGTTTTGGATTACTGAAGTTTTTGATAGTTCTAATTAAAATTCAAATTTGGTTCGACAAATGGAGATTAAAGCTCAACGTTGACAAATGTTATAAAGGACTGGGTGAAGAACTACAAGAACCTTGGTGTAAAGACTGACTCTAAGCTAAACTGGAATGACCATATCCAATATGCCCTCAACAAGGCTAAAAAGGCAAAGTTCGGCTTGATCGCGCTCTTGGGGAGAAACAGTGCCCTTGGATTGGACATTAAACTCTTGCTGTACGAAGTGGTAATCCGCACCATCTTGTTCCATGGAATGCCTGCCTGGGCGTCTATCTGCAAATCAAAGTGGAGGAAAATACAGGCCTTCCAAAATGTAACCCCCAGGACCATTGTTCAGCTCGATCAGAGAGTTGCCAACAACTCTTTCATTTATGAAGACCTCAATATGGACCACATTGGTAGCTACGTCCAAATGCTCCTTAAGAAACTGCTTCTTAAAATTGAGATCCACGACAATCCCTTGGTAGCCAATTTACTGGACCACCCTTTAGCCCTAAGGGGTCCCATAAGGATACGAAGACCCCTTCATGTACTGGAAGTTAATTTCGATGATATCAATAAGGTTGTCTTCCCCGACTTCTGGATATCTTATCAATCAACAATCTTATTCCTCGTCCTATCAGTTAGGACTCTATTCTCAGGATGACTCTCGAGGGACATCAGGCTTCTCCTCTAACTCAGTGTATTCCCTTGGTTACATTATGAGCGAGTGTGCTATGGAAGCTCTGCTCCCGGACCGCTCGTGTCTTTTCACTACACTGTTTGATTGTCGATTGTCGATGAATAATGTATTTTGCTGCTGAACGATTACAAGGCAACCGAAATGTACAGTAGCTACCAAAAAAATTTGCACTTACCGCATCGTGACAAATGGAGCGTGTTTAATTTTTGCGCCGCCAGGTGCGCAAGATTTTGGAATTACCCACTTGCCAAAGGTAGAGTCCGTAGAATTCCGGCTTTTAGTGACAACGCGCCGTTGAATCATGGGAATAGTTTATTTGAAATAGTTCTTTGTTTTGTTTCTATAATAACTATCCTTTTAACCGAAATAAAGAAAATGAAAGTGAAGCATAAAAAATAAATGAAAATAAATCTAATAATTTTTCATTTTAAGATGTAATCTAATATGTCATCATGTGACGATCGCCTTGGAACTTTTATGATGTCATCTCTCATCATATTTACTGCTTATGTGACATAATCTCTGACATCACAATAAAGGAGAATAAAGACGAGGCTTCCGAGATTATACAGCTGACGCATACAATAAAAAAACTGACGACAATAAAGATGGCGAAAAGAGGGAAAATTAACAGGATAACCATTGCCATCTATTTTCATAAAACCAAAATAGCCATCATCTTCTAAACAAATCAGAAACATATTAATTTGAATTCTAAAAATTATTGTTTTTTTCAATTTATTTTTTATACTTCAATTTTATATTCTTTATTTCGGTTAAAAGGATGGTTATTATAGAAACAAAACAAAGAATTATTTCAAATAACTTATTCCCATGATTCAACGGCGAGTTGTCACTAAAAGCCGGAATTCTGCGGACTCTACCTTTGGCTAATGGGTAATTCCAAAATCTTGCGCACCTGGCGGCGCAAAAATTAAACACGCTCCATTTGTCATGATGCGGTAAGTGCAAATTTTTTTGGTAGCAACTGTACATCCAGTAAAGAAAAAATAGCTATGGACAAGAGGTCTGTTTCTCTTAATTTGAAGACTATCACAGGATTTACTGAAGTTTTGGATTACTGAAGTTTTTGATAGTTCTAATTAAAATTCAGGCCAAAAAAAACAAACGATTGTGCCTTATTTTCTGAGCGCTACTGTAATGATGCGCCATTATCGTTTCTTTAGGTTGGCAGTTCCACATATATCATCTTTCATTGTTACGATTGTAATCATGGAACGCTACCTGAAAATCAACGCATTATTATTGTAAAATGAAGGCGAAAATGCAATTTCAGTGTATTTAGCACAAGATCTTCGAAAGAGATCTGGACCAGGTCTCTAGGTAATATTAACAGTTACCGCAATATGATAGCGTAGTTGGATGTGGCCTCAATCAGACAGCATCGATATAGAACACATGTTGTTCAAGCAGGATGGCGCAACCTGTCACAGTGGTTGCGATTTCTTTCTTTAAGGGTTTGTGAAATCTCGTGTCTATGCAAACAAACCATAAATATTTCCTGAGCTCAAGGCGGGGATTCGCCGTGTTTATTTCCGAAATTGAGTCGCAATTAAGCTGAAATTTCCAAATAACTTTTTTCAAGTTGACGGACAATTATAGCGCATGATCTTGCCTTAGTCCCATACTTGAAGATTTTTATGCGCAGATTTTAGGGGCGCTGTAAAATTCCGACTATTTAAAATGTTTGGTTGTGCTACATTGATGACGTTTTCGTAATGTTTGACCACGTTCTTAGTAACATTGATTTTTTCCTGGCTTTTCCTAACAATCATTAACCATACCATAAAGTTTGCTATAGAGACTGAGAAAACTGTACTCTACCATTCTTTGGATATTTTGGTCATTCGCTCCGGCATAAATTAGAATTTGATATTTCCAGCAGACGAAAAAACACTGATTGTTAAAATCTAAGATGGTGCCTTTCCTGTGCTGGTGCCTTTATAATACTTATAAGATGTAAAATTGTTGAGTTCCTCACTGCTCAAGAAGGACCCAAAACAGCGATTTACACATCTATCGTTTTCCAAAAGAAAGAAAGATCCGCGAACGATGGCATTCTTTCGTTAAGTGATTAAAAGAGATTAAAAAGCGTTGTAATATCAATTTATAAATTATACTAGTAACATTACCCGGCTTCGCCCGGGTGGAAAACATGGGTTGAGTAATTTTTTTAACGATTGTTTGTTATGTTAAAAATTGAACTATGATTAACAAAGTATGAACGAAATGCAAGAAAATGAGAATAAGTCTAGAAAGCCTTCTCCAAACCTTTCATAATCATTTTAAACCAAAAATAATGATTTATGAACAATGAACTGGGAACAAAAGAATATTAAATTATACAGGGTGATTCAGTCAATTTCTGACCATTTCAATACTATGATATATTGCCCCATTAATGTTTACAAACTTAGCATTTCAGTAAGATATTTTAGGCAGTTCGGAGTTTTTATTTCCGTGGAAAAGTCTTGATGATATGCTCAATGTGCCCACCACGAACGTTTTGAACTGCTCGCAGCCGAACGGTGAAGCTGTTCATAGCTCTATCCAGGATTTCTGCATCCACAAGGGTGAAGCAGTCGACGATGCTTTGTCGCAGCTGGTCTAGGGTTCTTGGTGCTGTAGTGAACACACATGGGTTTAGGTCAGGACTCGCAGGCGAACAGATTTTTTGGTAGGGGAATCGACCAACCTTGTGCGAACATTTTCGACAACTTCGGCCGTTCGAATACGAGCTTCGCTCCCGTCTTTTTTCTTGCCTTTAACACATCCAGTAGCACGAAATTGTTTGACAAAATCCATGATTGCTTGCCTGCCTGGTGCGTCTCGACACTTATACTCCTTCCGGAACTTTCTTTGCACGGATACAGGTGATTTTGTCTCGAAATACCATTCGACAACCTTGCATTTCTGCTCTGTTGATAAAGCGGGCGCCATTTTTCAACAATACGATTTTCATGCAACAATACAAACTCCAACTATTTAGAAATTCGATATGGTGCTCATATTCTATCAATTGTTTATCCCTAATGAACGTCATTCGAGTGAAATGGTCAGAAATTGACTGAATCACCCTGTATGTACAAAAGTAAATACTGAAAAAAAAAAGTAAATAATGAAAAAAAAAATCAGTTACACAGGCAAAGTAGTTGCGCATTCAAGTCCATTTCGGTAAACAACGTTGTATGTGTTCCCCTGTGGCGCAAAAACATGTAAATTTCGACAGCTGGACACGCGGGAGCAAGCATCGTATAACTGACCGTGAGAGAAGCAAGCTTTCGTATAACTGACTTTCAAAATATGTACCTGCGATCTTGAAAGTCTGGAAAAAAATGAATAAAATGAAACGTTCTTCGTCTGGCATCGCCATCTAGTGACATCCTTCGAAAACAAAAGCCTAGCTGATATGCCCGTCGCGCGTTGCTCGGGCTGTTTGTTCCAATGACGGTTTGTTAAAGGTAGATCCCAAATCCTATTGCTAACATCGCCAGCAAAGTGAAGCCAATTGAAGCCATATGGCAGATCTGGGCAGGAGTGAGCCGTGGTGTTTAGCTGTGTGGTTTCTGTGTTTTTGACGATTTTGGGCCCGAAGAATAATTAATTCAAAACCATTACTCAAAGTTTCCGCGCAAATTCTGCTGTTGTAGTCAGCAATTGGATTGCTGTATTTTTGGAAGAAGCGATTTTTAGTCCTCTGTTGCATGAATTCGCCTACATCACAAACTTACAATATGATTTAACGATCGTACAACGTAACAAAACTGTCAGCTCACAGCCGACTATTACGTGTTCAGCAACAAATACGTAACATCAGCTGACAGTTTCAACTTTTCGATAAGATAGTATCGCCATCTAGTGACATCCTTTGAAAACAATTCAATTTTTCGAAAAATAAGAATAACTTAAAAAATTGATATAATTACGATTTAAAGAGTACCGTACTGAAAGCACAGGGACATTAAATACGTACATGGAAAATTTCGTGGAGATTCGTTAAATATTTTCTGAGTTGTAAAGGACAAACGTTTCAACGGACTCTGATTTATAATATATATGAACGGGACCCACGCGCAGTTTGCGCGGTTATTAGTTTTATCAAATTAAATTCATTGAAATTGTTTCGTTTGATGAAATCACATTTTCTCCTTTATTCATAGTTTTGTGATTGAATGATGATAAAAATTGTTGCTCAGACAACAATAGTCAGGTGGCTTTTCAGTTCCGGCGTGTGCTTTAAGTGAGCGCCAACAATGCTTAAACGTGCAACAACAATGCAAAACTGTTTCCGTGACGAACCCACACGTTCTCCTTTATATATAGTTGGATATGGAATGGATATATGGATAATGATACTAAATTTCTTAATAATAATATAAATTACACAAATTGCCATAATAACTTAAGAGATGCCATTTTTACTGGCCGCCCGTTTCAACGTTACTAGTACGTACATTGCTCTCGGCCCCTTTATCGCGCAAATGACGTCAGCTATGACGTAATCACTTACACTCCCTATACCAGCAATAATGGCATGAGGCAACACCCTCTATAACTACTCCCCTCTAGTAGTTATAGAGGGTGTTGCATGAGGCGACACTCCTTCATTTGCATTAGGAAGAAAAAAAAATGAAAGCCTGGTGGCGCCCTCGGACGTCAGGTGCGTAAAATCCACCTAAATTACATAGGCAGGGTAACTTAGAAAAAATTTATATTAAGAGATTTTTCTGAGCACAAGATAAAAGAGTCTAATCTTATATGAAAAATAAAATAAAAATTTACTTAAAATAATTAATTTTTGGTAATTGATTGAAATGTTGGCGTCTGCTATTTATCTTCCAGTGAAGCATTTTCTTCCCCATCAATTGCTTTTCGTGACAATGAGGTTGTATCTTAAATTAAATACTTAGTAAAAATATTATATTTAACAAAGTCTTATGTATAGTGCTAAATTTTAAATTCTATATATTGCAGGGTTCTCCCCAGGCCGTTTTCAACGGGCGCGCCGCCCGGCTGATTTTGGTGGTCGCCCGGCTGAATATACGAAAAACTGCACACCACTGCATAGTATTTCATTTGTTTTTAATTTGTGTCCGCCCGGCTATTTTATCTTTCCACCCAGCTGATAACATTTTCTGGGGAGAACACTGTATTGGATTTTTAAATTTTATGTTATATATACTAACTTTTGAATTTTGAATTAGATTGATTTTTTTTTTTTTTTTTGTTGAAACTGACTAAGGAAATTTAATATAATATTGACTACCCTAAAACATACAGAAAACGTTTTGGGTTTTTTCACTCTTGATTTTTAGGTATTAATCCACTCCAGCTACTCAGCCAATTTCTTGAACTTAGTTTATCCTTATTGGTTTGTATTTACTTTATTTTTATATTTATATTCTGTCCGTATGGATTTTAAAATATAGGGATTTAAGTGTAATTTGGATATTAAATAAAAATCTCACGAGCAAAATGCTCATTCAATTATGATAGATTTTGTAAATTTTGTAAATTATTTTTGTAAATAAAAAAATGGCAAGTTTTTTTTTTTTTTTTCTCCTTAAGAATCGGAAATTCGTTTGTAGTTTTTAATTTAATCTTATTCATATATCTTAAAGAGTTTTGACACTTCTAAGATTATGTACACAAAAATTAGTACAAGAAACATATTACGGACTGCAGGATTGTATTATTAAGTACCGAAAGGTGCTTTATGCTATCAGTGTGGGGAAACGTGTCTGTCTGTCTGTCCGTCCGTCTGTCTGTCTGTCGGTCTGTCTGTCTGTAACTCTAACTCCTCCGAGGCTATGAAAGATTTTCAAAATCTGTTTTCGTCAATCGATGAATATGGTTCATGGCACGAACCAATCACAAACATTATCTAAATCGGTTCATTGGCACGTGCACAAACGGTACCTTTATTTTCCCGCCAAGCAATTTTCAATGGGAAGCTATATTAAGTAGTATATCAAACAAATCGTAATACGAAAAAGAAGCGGTTATTCATTATTATTTTAGTCTGTTGATAAATATAGTACATAGCACGTACCAATCAAAAATATTATCTAAATCGGTTCAATAGCACGTGCCACGTGCACAAATGGTACCTTCACGACCCCAGCTAGCAATTTTCAATGGAGAGATATATTAAGTAATATATCAAACAAATCGTAACCAGGAGATAGAAGCGGATATAAATTACTATTTTCGCCAATTGATAAATATGGTTCAGGAAATGAACCATTTTGAAAACGTTGTAATCGAAACAATGGCACGTGCTCTAGTGGTACCCTTATGACACCCTCAAAAATTTTCAATCATAAGATATGGCATGTAATATATCAAACAATTTGTAATGATGTGTCATGAATTAATATAACGTAAAATTAATGATAGTCGAAATTGGTTCCAAGGAACCTGGTTTAGTGGAACCATTATGGCTCATTGGAACTTTCAATGCTAAAATATGGCATGTAATATTGTGACGTTGACACTTTTTCAGTCTGTTCTATTTATCGTTTTTGTAAAGGGTTACAGTAGTCCTCCCTTAGAAAAGGACTGCATAACACTTTCTGGTGTCAGTTTGTAGTAGCATTCATCTGAATTCTGATGTTGTAGTTCGCCCCTTTTATCAGTTCTGTTTTGCCTTTGTTGGGACAGAAACTCCGTTGTCGGACGAAAGTTCCATTTTGTAGCCGGACAGAAACTCTTTTGTCGGACATTATTGCCTGTTAATCGTCCAGCCCCAAATTGTGTTGGATTTTATTGCTGTAAAATCTTTATTGTGCTGAATTTGTCAGAGATTATGAATGTAAGAATTATAATGATTATTTTTATTTCAAATTATGTAGAAGTTTTAGTTCACTTGTAATTTTAAAAGAATCTTTTTGGTAAGAACACCGCCACTGCACGAATCTAGCCTGCTGGCGATGACGTCACTTTCTACCAGAGCCAAGAAGTGACATGCGTGAAATCCGGAAGTGAAGTGAGAGCTTCACCCACGCCACCACAAGAGTAGGGGGCAGCCCGACGCTTGCCCTGGATATAAAAGGAGGCCAGAGGAAGCAAGAAAAATCATTCAAGATCCAGAGTCGAAACGGATAGGACAGAGAGGGCAGCTGACAAGATGGAAGTCACTGACGAGGAAGAGGAAGAAGCAGATGCCTGGGGGCTTGGAACAGGCGTGTTCCAGTTGGTCTTGAGTCTTGTTACGATGTTGAGTTAGACGCTGGATAGGCCTAACCCTCTCCTTTCATGGAAAGAGATCACGTGGTAAACTTTATTATCTTGCACTGATCAGTTTCCTTAAGATTAATGGTATACCTTATTTGTAGTATTGTTGAGTTTAGATTATTGGATTCTTTGTAATAGAATTTAGTGTAATGCTTAAGTGAAATTTTGTAATAATTCTTTAAAGTTGGGGGAATTTGGGGATTTTAATTGTAGCGGGAATGGATTTAATGGAGATTTATGCTGTTGTTAGAGGGATTTTTAGATTGTGACCTTTGTTTATTGAAGCGTTAAAAAGGTTTAGAATTATTTAGACAGTTATGGATTGAATTTAATATTGTGGATTGTAGAACTGTTAACTTTGGATTGTGGGGACTTACTTTATTGTATTCCTATTGGGGAACTGATTAGAGTTGTCAAGTGTATTAGTACGGCGGAATTAGTGACTTAACTGGGTTTGTAATATTATGATTGAAAAGTAGATTGAATTATAAGTTATTTATTTGATTGTTGACCAGGGGTTTAGTATTAGCCAAGGGAGATTATTTTATTATTGAAATATGATTATTGTGTTGTTAAAGGTGTTTAGAATGTTATTGAATTTTGGAAGTTAGCTTGCCTTTATGTTGGGATTGTTTTGTGAGGCATTTGGTGTAATGGTAATACTAGCATAATGGGCATCTAAACAGTTAATTTTTTGGGGGAAAGGTTTGGCTTTCTTTTATGTGTGCATACTTGGTACTTTGTTTGTGTGGGGGCTTGGGTGTTTTGGTTCTTAGGTAGTGAATGTGTTAACCCGCAATTAGGTCTTTTCAGCAGAGGGGAGGGGGAGAATGCACGCATGCTCTAACATTGCTTCCGACAGGCAGAACAACTTCCGGCAAGCTGATCTGTTAGAAGTATCTGCGTTGAGGGTACATATTCGAAATTCCCGATTCCTGCTATGTGGATGAAGAAATACTGCCTTATAATATTTCTTCATCCGTGGTTATAGGCTGCTCGTTATGGCTGATTTACATGCACGCATAATCGCATAATGTGTGTTGCCCGATGAAACGCTGCATCCTTACTATGGAGGCTTACATGCACCCATGCGTTCCTTCTGATCATAGCCTACAAGGATTAATCGTTGATTGGTTAGTTTATTTGGTATTAACGTCCTTTTCAACTGCTATGGTCATTTCAGGACGGCGTTATAGGGGCCGCAAATTTTGCCTCGCAAGAGTTCTTTAACGTGCAGCCTGCAAACGACTGCACGAGACCAACGGCTTTACTTCCCTTCCGAAGGAAGTGCGTGATCTCAGGATTTTCCCCCTGAAAAAATCCTCGTCGTCCTCGGCCGGGGTCGAACCCGCGTCCACGGGCATCAGAGGCGATCACGCAACCACTAAGCCACCGAGGCCGATGATTAATCGTTGAAAAGTTACCTAGATAATAATTAAAAGGTTACCAACATAATAATAATAATTAATCTGTTATAATATTATATTAATCTGTTTCTTATAAAATAACCATTATTTCGTAAATACATAAAATTAAAATGAACAAGGCAATTAAATCAATGTGACAACATGGTTATTTCAAAACAATAAATTCCTTATATACGGTACAAAAAAAAATTACATAAAACTTTCAATGTACAACAAACATGTTGTGTAATTTTTATTGTAGTAGGAATTTTGGTTTATACTTTATTTTGTTAAGGTCCGAAGCCGGTTTCTGCTGTGGTTTAGCTTGCTTTTGGTGTAGGATGATTTGTTCATTCGCCTGGGACGTTAACAGTTTCTCACAACCATCAGAAGCAACGACTTCTTTATGTATCTTCAGTACATCAGCTAGTTTCAATCGTTTAAGGTCATTTAAGCTGTAGACGATGCTACACGACCCAACGTTTATACGCGGCTGGCTGGGAGAAGCAGAGAAGCTGGGATGGCTCCAACCGGAAACGATTCTGCATGTCGGAGGCAACCACAACGCATGCGCAAGCCACGCGCCCAAGAAAACTGAAAATGGCTAATTGGAACGCTAGTCCCGTTTGTTCGGACTGGTGTTCGGGTTTTATTGGTAGCCCGCCAGTGTTGGATCTGATAGTTGGCTTTGGTTTTCCCACTGCAGAGACCGTTTATGCATTTACACGACGGGAGGTTTTCGTGTGTTGTGACCAGTATGCACGTTTGGGTAGTTTAGTCCCTTGTTAAGGTTTGACATTACCTGTTTGTATAACTAATTGGGAGTACTTTGGTTAGACTTATGCTAATTATTACATGATCTTTAATTTGTCACTACTTTGATATTGCTGTATGAGGCAATAGATTATTATACCCTGCTTATTTGTATCTTGATTATTATATTTATCTTGTCTTTTATTGTATATAAACCTCTTTTTCGCATATCAATCTGTCCCACCCTTTTACTTAATTTCAGTCTGCACCCTTCTTAGGAAGGACTGCTGACAAGTGATGTCTGAAGTAAAAATTACATCACCACAATATATCAAACGACTTGGAATGACGTGTCATGAATGAATATAATGTAATGAATATAATAAATTAATGATAGTCGAAATTGGTTTCAAGGAACCTGGTTTAGTGGAACCATTATGGTTAGGTTAATTCATTTCTGACTCATTTCTTTGAAATAAATTTTTTTATAAGATTTGCTAATGACTTTTGTTAATATTGTGATAATATATTATTGATTGTAAAAACTTTTTGAGTTTCATTTAAAAATTTAACAATTAGTATAATTTTAAAATTTCATTTGTCAGTATGGATAAGAGAACATAAAGGAGCATGTAAACTTTTATTCTGTTTTAATTTTTACGTCAAATAATGATATAAAAATAACAGGCAATTAATAAAAACAATATTATTTTTTATTTTAATTTATTTCTTTCTTTCTTTAATCAGCAAAAAAGGTAACGTTAAACACTGTTCTCTATCGGAGATAAGCAGACGCATCTAGCCCTTTGCGCACCCGACGTTTGGTGCGCTGCAGTGCAAAACCAGGACCGTACCTAGAATTTATTTTCGGGGGGTGAACTGAGAGGGGTATCAGATATACCCCCCCCCCCCAATTGACGCACCCCGCGTGGGGGGGGGGGGGACGTCCCCCCTGTTTCCGATTTAATTTAGTTTACTGGGGGGGCCGGGGGGGGGGGGGGGGGGGGGCAGCCCCTCCCCCCTCTGGGTACGGCCCTGTGCAAAACTGACCGACGGTTTTGTATTCTATGAGTGTCGCCTCTCCCCATTATTCCTCTCTGCCTATACTAAGTACTTAGAAATCCATCTGCTGGTTTATCGACTGAACACGCTGGTTCGCACAAAGAAACACAAAACGCACATGAACGCTTAAACCGCCATTTTTTATTCCACTCTCTAAAACCAGAGCCTCACAAAAACAAAAGAGAAATACAAAACATTAAAGGCATGTAAAGTAACGCCATCTATTAGTTAATAACTCAACATTCCGCCCCCCTTGAATTCTCCTGCAATTCAAGTCATTCAATCGGCAGAACACTAATTTTGTGAATAGGTCGTTTACAAGTTCCTTTGGCCGTCTTCAAGGTTACAACTCGCACCAAACCATCACCGCCTGGGTGTACATTGATGATGCGTGCTAAAAACCATCTATTAATTGGAAGATTGTCTTCTTTCACAATAACAAGATCGTTGACTCGCACATTGGGTTGTTTTTGTTGCCACTTAGGACGTTGCTGAACAATTCAGTTTTCCATCGATTCCAACAGTGTTGAACAACCTTTTGGAGGAGCTTCCATCTGGTTAAATGGGTTTCCGAAGTTAGAGGTAAGCCTGGTTCTGGAACTGATCTCATTGTATCTCCAATTAAAAAATGTGCTGGGGTCAGTGCGAAGAGGTCATTTGGATCATTTGAAAGTGGACATAACGGACGGGAGTTTAAGCAGGCTTCAACTTGTACCAAGATGGTCAACAGCTCTTCGTAAGTGAGAACGTTGTTCCCGAGAACACGTCTCAAATGCTGTTTCACGGATTTCACTCCTGCTTCCCATAAACCGCCGAAATGTGGTGATGATGGAGGGTTGAAGTGCCATTGAACTCCTTCGTTTGCAAATTTGTCTTCAATATCTTTTGGTACAAATGTCAATTCTGATTGGGCTCCAACAAAGTTAGTCCCTCCATCGCTGTAAACATGAGCAGGTTTACCGCGTCGGAATATAAATCTTTTGAATACATTATAAAACAATCAGCTGATAAGTCTGTAGCCAGCTCCAAATGAATTGCCTTAACTACAAAACAAATGAACAGCACTATATATGCTTTGAGTTGAGGAACACGTCCAGGGCCTTTTCTTGTTCGGATTAAAAGGGGACCAGCATAATCAACTCCACAATGAAGAAAGGGTCTGGCAGGTTGAACTCGCAAACGAGGTAAGTCTCCCATAAGCTGATTACTCAGAGTAGCTTTAGCTTTGTGACAAATGACACACTTAAATATGCATAAACGAACGACATCTCTTGCTCTCAAAATTCAATATTTTGTTCGAAGAAGATTTAGTAATAAGGTGGCACTGGCATGCAAATTGGAAATATGAATTATTGATCTAAGGAGTTTAAATGATTAATTTAAATTTTAATGAGTTCAGTCTCCTTATAATGGGGAAATCGTG
>JAHWFO010056824.1:322010-343757 GCA_023313115.1 Rhysida immarginata
CACGATTTCCCCATTATAAGGAGACTGAACTCATTAAAATTTAAATTGGAAATATGCTCATAGTTGACTATTAATTTTGTCAATAATGTTGTTGAGGAAAGAATAATTGGATGCTTCTGATCGAATGGAATGTCTGCATGATGTAATCTTCCGCCTACTCGTAGAAGACCATCAGAAGAAAGAAATGGGTTTAATTTAAGTAATTTACTGCTCGTAGGAATACGCTTCCTATGTCTCAAGTAGTTTATTTCTTCTGCAAAGTCAATGCTCTGAACAACTCGAATCCAATGAAATAAAACTTGTTGTAATTGGGTGGTGGATAGACTCGCAGTTTCTCTCAGATCTTTTAATCGACGACAGTTGTTAGCAAATCGTAAACAGTAAGCTGTTACTCTAATTAGCTTGCTTAATGAAGAAAATCGCTCAAGAAGTGTAAAATCGATAGTCGAAGCCATCACAGTCAGATTGTGGCATCGGCGTTCCATGTCCATTTCACTTGGAGCACAACTCGGAGCTCTTGAAAAATTAATATGTGATTGTCTTAACCATTCAGGACCTTTCCACCAAAGGCTTGATTCAAGAATTTCTGACGGGAATAATTCTCTTGAGCACAAATCGGCAGGGTTGCTCTTTGTAGAGACATGATACCAGTTACTTGGTGACACGAGTTCTTGTATTTCTGACACTCTATTTGCAACAAAAGTCTTCCACTTGCGAGGAAATTCCGAAATCCAGTTTAAAACTATAGTACTATCTGTCCACCAAATACTTGGTGATTGTGCATGTTTAATGTTTCAACAGTCCATTTCAGTAACTTTGCTGACAGTAATGCTGCAGACAATTCTAATCTTGGAAGAGAGATTTGTTTCACAGGTGCAACACGCGTTTTTGAACACAATAATGATACATGATATTGTCCATTCGAATTTTTAGCTCGTAGATAAACAACTGCTCCATATGCTGCTTCTGGTGCATCTGAAAATGCATGTAATTCTATTGAGGAACCTGCAGCTGCCTGCACATAACGTTTGATTCGTAGTTCTTGAAGCAAAGGCAACTGCCCCTTGTACTTTTGCCACAAAGACTCAATATCACCAGGTAATTTTTGATCCCAGTTGAGACCTTTACACCACAATTTCTGAGCAATAATTTTTCCAAGCACAATAACTGGTGATAGCCAACCAAGCGGATCAAAGAGTCTAGCTAAGTCCGATAAGACTGTTCTTTTTGTGTGGACAGTAACATCTGTGACCTTGATCATATAAGCAAATTCATCTTCGCTAGGATACCACAAAAGTCCAAATGCACGAAGTCCTTGGTCATTTCCAATTTCTAAGGGATATTGCATAACTCTGTGTTCACTTTTTATGCTGTCTAACACTTGCTGACTGTTAGATGCCCATTTGCGTAAATTGAAACCTCCTGCTTGTAATAGATTCATTAATTGCTCTTTTAAATCTATTGCTTGTTCCTCTGTTTCTGCTACCGACAATAGATCATCCACATAAAAATCATTCTTCAACACAGGTGAGGCTAAAGGATATTTATTTAGTACTTTCATCGTCAGCCAACTGCTGCAAGGTTCGCACTGCTAAAAATGGAGCAGAAGCTGCGCCATACGTCACAGTTTTAAGAACGTAATCCTTAATTGGGACATCTGGTCTTGGTCTCCACACGACTTTCTGTAAATCCCACTGGAATGGTGCAATCCAGATTTGCCGATACATTTTTTCAATATCAGCGATCAGAGCAATCTTGTGTAGTCGAAATCTCATCACAATAGATAGTAAAGTTGATTGAATTGTAGGTCCAACAATCATTTTCTCATTTAAAGATATGCCTGTAGACGTTTTTGCTGAGGCATTGAAAACAACTCTTAGTTTGGTGGTGATGCTTTCTTGTCGAACAACTGCGAAGTGAGGTATGTAATAACTCTCGTTCTCAGTACCCTCCAAAGGTGGGGCACATTGTTTCATATGACCAAATTGCTCATACTCTTCCATGAATGCACAATACTGCCGATAAGTCTCTGGCTGATTCTGCAGCTTATTCTCAACCCACTTAAGATGCTGAATAGCTCGTGCTCTCGATTCTCCGAAATTCAAAGTTTCCGAAAACGTCTTTAAAGGTAATTGAACAACATATTTGCCTGTTGGATCTCTACATTGTGTTTCTATGAATAGTTTTTCAGCTTCCATCTCTTCTGTGCAGTGAAGAGGGGGTTTCGTGGCATCTCTTCAACTTCCCAAAACTTTTGTATCTCAGGCTCGTTTGCTTGTATAAACAATGCATAATTCAGTGATGAATCTCTAGGAATCTCACAGCTACCTGTAACAATCCATCCGAACTTTGTCAAATACGCACTGGGTCCTGTATTAGATAGCACTCTAGCACCAATAAAAACTCTGAAAAATATGTCGGCACCCAATAGCAGATCGATCTCGTTTGGTTCACCAAAGGTTTCATCTGCTAATTGCAGTTGATGCAGATGCTGCCACTGACTTGTGCCTAACTTACAGCTAGGGAGAGGTGTAGAAATCTTTTTTAACACGATTGCATGTACATTGATCTGAAACGTTGATGTTCGGGAACTACAATCAATAAAGACACAACGGTTAACACTTGCTACAGAAGAAGATCCCAAACTCACAATGGAACCCTTGAAATGTGTTGTGGGAAGATTCAATCTTTTCACTAGATTCTCAGTAATAAAATTAGATTGTGAGCCACTATCAATTAACGCACGACATTTTTGTTTTTTGTTTTGAGAATCAAGCACATGAACGATGGCTGTAGAAAATAAAACATTAACTTGATTATTCCTAATTTCTCCAGGACTTGAACACTCTACAGTTGACAACACTGTTGAACTGTTGCTCGACTCAGTTTGTTTCTCTTTTGATGGAGACTCAGAATCTTTATTAAAATGAAGAGTGGTATGGTGTGTTTTTTGACACTTTCTGCAATTACTAGATCTACACAGACTCGCATGATGATTAGCACTTAAACAATTGAAACACAGGCGATGGGCTTTTACGAATTCGAATCTATCTTTTACTGACTGCTGTGCATATTGTTCACACTTAAAAAGGTGATGAGGACCATGACACATGATACATTTTAGCTCAGAGGACAGAAAGTTACTCACAGTTGTTGATTTGCTTGGCTTCTTTATTTCCGGAATACGTTTTGACTGCTTGAAGTTGCTCACAAAGGTTGCCTCTAATGCTCGACATCGCACCTCTAGGAATTCATTGAGCTGCTTGAAAGAAGGTGAATCCGAAGTAGTTAGTGATAGTTCCCACTGACGACGGGAATCGGAATCCAACTTGCTAGTGACAATATGGACTAACACTGCGTCCCACTGCTTCGTAGGAACTCCCAAAACGCAAAGAGCTCTTACTCGTTCGTTGACAATGTCCAACAGCTTCCTCAAAGCTGAAGGGGATTCAGTGTCCACAGCTGGAGCGCTAAACAATGCACTGACGTGCGATTGAATAATTACTCGACGATTTTCATATCGTGACTTTAACAATGACAGTGCTTCTTGATAATTTGCATCTGTAATTTGAAGAGTTTGTATTAAGCAGGACGGGTCACCTTTTACCACACCCTTCAAATACTGTAATTTCTGCACTGACGAGTGTGAGGGACTTGCATGCACTAATGAATTAAATAAGTCAATAAAGGCAGTCCACTGCGTATAGTTGCCATCGAATTGGGGTAGATTAATTTGTGGAAGCTTGACACTAACCTGTTGCACAATTGGTTGCTGAGCTGGAAGATGTTCATTTGTCGAATAAAAACGATTAAATAGGACAATGAGCGATGTCTTCGCTGAAACGTATCTCGCTTCAAACGCTTCCCGCTCTTCTTGTTGTGCTTGAAGATCATCCTCCTCACAATAATTTTCAATTTCATCTTGAGCTTCCGTAAATCGTTGTAAAACATCTTGCAGCCGCTCTAAACGCACAGTTAATTCCACAGAAGTTACAGTCTCAGACATTGGCTCTCTTAAAAAAGTTTCAATTTTTGTAAGAGAAATCTTAGCACTCGCACGTCTCCGTATCATCTTTTCAAACGTCGCCATGTTGATTATCGCAAAGTAAACAGCAAACACAGTACTCACATGTGTTTTTTTTTGTTGAATAAATGATATTCGTCACTTGCACAAACTCGTACACAGTTCGCAACTGCTTTAGTCACACTTTTAAACAGCCACGATCCGGCTCGAAGGACCAGAAAATGAACACGCTGGTTCGCACAAAGAAACACAAAACGCACATGAACGCTTAACCGCCATTTTTTATTGCACTCTCTAAAACCAGAGCCTCGCAAAAACAAAAGAGAAATACAAAACATTAATGGCATGTAAAGTAACGCCATCTATTAGTTAATAACTCAACATCGACTATTCCTGCACAGAAACGTTCCTCTCGTTTAAGGGCGCGTTCGACATCGCGCACTAAACGTCTTTGTGCGTCCACTAAACGCACTAATGTGTTCGTCATGGAACCCGGTCGTGTTCGTCATCGCCAGTGCGCGCACTACCGGGCGTTTCGTGCGCGCACTAAATGACCCTAGGTTAGGAGTAGAGTCGTTTAGTGTGTTGCAAGATGGCGCTGCCCTAGAGCTTGAAATGTAGCGATAGATAGTTCGGAATTTTAGTTACCGTTAAAGAGCCAACAGGTATAAAAGTAATTGAATTCTGCATATCGTTTAAACTGACATTGAAATTTACCTGTGTAATGATCGATTTCGGCGTGTTATATGAATGCAGATGTTATGATGAGTTTTATTTTCAGCAGTACGCATACTATTCATGGTAGCACGGGTGAGGTGAACATCCCAGTTTCGTACTCTTTCCTGTTTTTCATGAAACACACAAAATGCACTACACTTTTTTCACCGCTCGCACTGAGTGATGTCATTAGGTGCGTTTAGTGTGCACATGTCGAACGCGCCCTAAATTTCACAGGATCGCTGCTCCCATCACGGGTGGATTGAGTAGGCCTTATGATTTACTAATCTCTGAGAAAAAGAAGGATAAATATACAAGTAGGATGGAGCAATCGTATGATCATGACTATTGTTAAGCATGGTTTGTATTTACGAGTATAAGCCGTTTACAAAATTGTTTTTTTATATTGAAATAATTGAAAAGACTAACGTAGATGAAGGTAGATTTCTTTATTATTACCTTAAGCGTTTCGATTATCTTAAGAATTTTACATTTGCTGGAATTAACAATGAAGATAATTAATGTTTGTGGACGTAGCTTGTTGAATATTGTTACTTATGGAGAATTTTTATTATACTAACTAGCTCAACCTCCTTAAACAGTAAAGTCATATGTACAGGGTGTTGTAGATAACTACAAGGCAGTATAACCAAAGCGGGTTTATAGTACTATATACCCGCTTTGAGTATAACGGAAAGCCTACCCGCTCGATTGCAGTTTTGACATCAAATGATAATTGGATAATTTTATCAAAAACATGACAGTTTTGACGTTCACCTCATCGACTGTGGAAACTGCTGGCTGCTGCAGGCCACTTTCATCTTCCCCCCTTCTCCTTCCGTTATACTGCCCTGTAGTTATCTGCAACACCGTGTAGATGGTGATAATTTTTCACTGTCTCCAACTATATCTGCACTTAATAATGCTGCTGTACATGCGGCTTATTTTGTTTGGTTTTCTTTTTTCATTAACTTGGCTCGAACATTGTCACTTTTACTTGGCAAAATTTAACTGAATGGGGCTGATGATTTAAATAAATGTTATATTACGTCTTGAAAACCCATAATTTGATTTTAATTTTACTGTGTCCGAGTTATTTTTGAGTTAGAAAACCAACAAATCCAATTTTGCCACCTGGGTGATGTAAAAATCATGGGCAAACAACAAGCGAAAAAAAAACTCACCTTTTTTTCGATTTTTTTTTATTTGCCATTGTACTGAGTTGCATTCAAAATCGTTTATTCGTAATTAATTATAATATTATAGATTATAAAAATCTTAACAGTTAATGGTCTCCTTAACTTTGTCTTAACTTTGACAAGCATAAATTTTATTTCGAAAATTTTGAACACCGAACCCTGACAGGTAGCAACATTGAAGAAATCTTATAATAAAATATACGTTTAAGTGCATCAAAATACGGCCAATTTGGTTTAAAATGTTTTAAAATTACAATAAAACTTATTTCTTGAGTCCGAAATCAACAAATCTTCTGTGACAGATTTATTAAGATAATGTAAGCCATAAATAATCAGTAGATTGGTCAAGAGATGGCGCCACACAACAGACAAAGTAGATGAACAATGAAGGAAAACAACACTCTGGTATGTTTTTTAGGTGCCAAACTTGATTTTGAGTAGAATTTTCTTTTCTTTCTGAAATCTTCAGTTCGGAGCAAACAGGCAAAACAGCCTATGGCGAGAGATTCTGTGGATTCTTTGCATATGTCGTCGATAAACATGGCGTAGCCAGGGGAGGGGGTCACCGGGTCCGGTTTCCCCCATCGGAAAAAAATTCAAGATGCAAAAAAATGAATTTATAAGGAGTCAATAAATGTAAATTAAATTGTTAAAATGTATATTGAATGTCATCCTAGACGCCTGTTTTCAAAGTCAGTTCTTTTGGAGTGATTAGTTGGTTAATACAAATTATTTACTGTTTTGACCTTACTTATTTACTCTTCAAACCCGCTTATCCATTAGGGTCGCGGAGACAGCATCCCTATGGAGAATCTCCAGAGATTGCGATCTTCCGCCATCAGGCACATGTCTTCCATGGTAATACCCAAGCGACTCGAACCCAGATTCTCCATGTAGTCTAGCCACCTGGTTCTAGGCCGACCCTTCGGTCTCTTAACCACCGGCTTGGAAAATAATAATTGCCTAGGAATACCAGTTTGCGGCATCCTATCACGAAGCCATACCAGCGCAACTGAGATCTCTCATTGTGGAGAAGTAGCGGCTCAACACTTAAAGATTCCCTTATTGTGTTGCTGGGCGCTCTATCTAGTAGGGTAACGCCTGCTACAACTCTCAAAAATCTTATTTCGGCCGCTTGTATCGGCAATCGCACTCTTTCGGTCATTACTCAAGACTCATGACCATAGGTGAGAATGGGGACGAAGATAGCTTTGAAAACGGAGAGCTTGGCTTTGTTTCCTAGCTCACATTTCGTTACCACGGATCGCCACAGTTCACGTCTGACACAGCTTGCTGCACCGAACCGAGCATCAAATTTTTATCCTGCCGTTTATCATTCGCAAATGAAATCCCGAGATATTTGAACTTCTCCCTTCTTCAATGCGGCTCGCCTAACATGGAGAGCGCACTGAGCAGGCTGTCTTGAAAGGACCAGAACTTCATCTTAGCCACACTGACGTTCATCCCAGCCTCTTCAGATTTGGCTGCAAAACTTCTAGTTATGCTGAAGGTTGGTGCGAGAACACGCAAAGAGGACAAGGTCGTCAGCAAAGAGCAACCTCTCCACCAAGCAGTTGCCCACACAAATACGCTCATCGCCTCGGCTGCCCCTGTCTATCCAGTCCATAAAGATAATGATCAAGAGGGGCGAGAGTACGCACCCTTGGCGGAGTCCAACACCCATGGCGAACGGTCTTGATTTAATGCCGTTTATCCAGATACGCATCTCAGCTTTCGTATAGAGACATGATAGCAACCAGTAATTGCCCATCTACTCCGTACTCTCGCAACATTGCCAGAGCTTCTCCCGAGGAACTCTGTCATATGCTTTTTTCGAGTTCCACAAAGCAAGTGTAGACATCTTTTGCATACTCCCAGGATTTCTCAATTTTCAATGCCTTAGAGCAAAGATGTATCCGTCGTGCTTCGGTCAGGTCGGAAACACACTGTTTCCCCGACAGTTTGGAGTCGGCGACTTCCCGATTTCTCTTCGCCAGACACTTAGCATACACTTTCCCAGGAATGCTGAGCAAAGAGTTGCCTCGATAATTGTTGCAATGTCTCTGATCTCCCTTTTTGAAGATAGGGATCACAATCCCTGTCTGCAATTGCTTACGGGCCTGGCCAGATTTGCAAGCAACTGACACACCCGAGTCAGCCACAGGATACCATCCTGTTATAAGGCCTTTAACATCTCGGATCGGATTTCATCATCACCTGCAGCTTTGCAAGTCCTAAGGGACTTAATTACCCATCTGACTTCTGCTTCCTTGCACCTGTGTGCCTCAGTTGTTGCTGTCACCGCATTAGGAGGAGATGCAAATATTTCTTACACCTATGCAATACAGTCTCCTCCGTTTTCAGAACCCTCCAATCTGAACTCTTAATAGTATGTGATGAAAGAGATTACTTTCCACGGAGGCAGCGCATGATCTGCCAGAACACCTTATTTGCCAAACCATAGTCTGCCCCCAGTTTCTCCTCGAATTTCTCTCACGCCTTGGCTTTAGCTGTTGATACTGTCTTTACTGCTGCTTTTCGCGCCTCAATGTCCCGCATTCGACTCGAAGGTGACCGTTCAAGCCATAGCAAATAGGCTTCCTTCTTGGCCTTGACAGCTTCTTGGACTTCACTATTCCACCATGCAGTTCTTTTCTCAAAGCCCTGCGCCTTACTCAGGTGCTTACGACCGTAGCACAATGCAGCCGAAGTTATTACAGCAGTTTTAAACAACTGCCACTTTTCTTCAACAGTACCACGATCACTGGATAGTTCTTTGAAACTTGGAGATATGTTATCTGCAAAGGTCTTTCTCACAGCTCTATCTTCCAATGTCTTTCATTTGATGCGTCAAGTCTGTCTGGGCCTAGTATCTCGCTTGGTTGGCATGGATTCAGAGAATCGCAAAGTATAGACAACAAGGTGGTGATCAGTTGATACAGATGAAGGAAGGATACCACTTGTCGATATATGTCCTTCATCTGTACGCACGTATCCACAGAATTTTAAGGTCAGTCGATTATATTTTTATATAATTTAACGATCAGTTGATAGTTCTGCCCCTCCTCTCTCGCGAGTATCCAACACTGATCGGAATAAGTCAGCTGATACGATTACAAAATCAATCAGTGACTTCTGGTCCATTGCATCCATGTACCAGGTATATTTATGGACATCTCTATGCTGGATGAAGATGCTCGTGATGGAACGGTCATTGTTACAATAGAGATCCAGCAAGCATCTCCCATTCGCATTTAAATTGGAGTCACCATTTCTCCCAATCACGCCTTTCCACGTTTGGTCATCAGCCCCTACATGTGCATTGAAGTCGCCCATCAGATGACAGAATCTGCATTCTCTCTCCTGCTAAGAGCAGCATCAACTTTTAGAGCAGCTGTTTTGACCTCAATTCTTAATTCCATCTTCCATTTATGAGTAAAATATAAATATAAATTGTAATGATTGTATTTATTGCATTAAAGCTAAAATAAAACTTTTTCGGCATACCCTATAAAGGTAAATCTATTTGGGGAGTACTTTCATCAGGTCCCCCCAGTTCAAAAAATTCTGGCTACGCCCCTGGTTAAACCTGACATAGATTTCTAAGTCCTTGGCATAGGAAATCGGTCTGGCGTGTGTTTCAAGTCTGGGACTACGGATTGTGCTTTTCAGTTGCGGGTCAGGTGTCTTTTTCGTTGTACGAGATATATTACGGTTAACATAAAGCAGGAGTAGGCAAACTTTTTTATTAAAGATTAGATGTTGCCCTCGCTTCGCTCTTGTAGTGAGGGAAAGCCAATGATGACGGACAGACTAACGTTTTTATATAAAGGATTTTTAACCTTTTTTAAGATTTCTAATCTAAAGTGCACTGTTTCGCTAAAAATAATTTCAAATTATCCTATGTCTGGCCTCTCTTGCGCAAATTTGTAAATAATCTCACGGGCCGCAGTTTGCCCACCTCTGATATAAAGCAATTGCATTACCTGAAAAATTAAAATTCATGGGCGTAGCCAGTACATGCATTTATGTTGAAGGGGGGGGGGGGGGGGCGGCCCAGTTCAAATATATATGTGGGAAAATTATGTGGAAGAATACCAGTCAATCTTTGCTGAAGAAAAACCAATACGCCGTGCACATCATTAACAGTGTATTAACAGTGCCATAGAAGCTAGTAACTATCCATCAGAGAATAAACCTCCTCATCGAATCCAACTCACTACTGGAATCCAACGCCTAGTTGCTGAAAGAAACATGACCCGTAGACTACGGCAACGCTATCCTAAACCTTGGGTCAAAACCAAGTACAACAGGCTAGTGCGAAGAGTCCAAGAGGAGATAAAAGAGCTTCGCGACGCTAGATGGAATGACAAACTCAAAAGCTTGTCGGCTCGCGACAATTCCATTTGAAATCTGGTCAGAGCTTTACAGAAAAAGAAGAATAATACGCTTCCTCCACTTCGTACACCACAAGGTGACTATGTGCAAACTGATCAGGACAAGGCCCAAGTCATTGCAGATTCACTAGAAATGCAATTTGTTACTCCTATCGTCAACAATCCCGACAGCCAAATCTTGTCTCAGCGTGTGGAAGATGGTCTTGTCAACTTTGATGAAGTCCCGCGGCATTTAACGAAGAACAACATCGAAGCCGGAGAGATCGCCATCATAAGTAAACTGAAAAAGAAGGCTCCAGGAAGAGACAAGGTGAGCAATAACGCTCTTATTAATTTTCCAAAAAACTTTATTGACTATCTAACCAATATCATTAGCGACTGCTGGAAATTTTCTTACTTCCCTGCATCTTGGAAACAATCTATTGTTTTGAGTATCCCCAAGCAGGGACAAAACCCAGAAATTCCCTCGAGCTCCCGACCTATTAGTCTGCTCCCCTCGATGTCTAAAGTTTTGGAGAAATCGATCCTCGTCAGATTCCCAGACCACTGTCTCGCCAATGATCTACTTCGGAAAGATCAGTTTGGCCTTCTTGCCGCCCACTCCTGTCAGATGCAGATATGGAGGCTCGTAGAAGACCTGAGCACCCCCTTGAACCTTTGCAGGTACTGCGGAGTGGTATTCCTCGATGTCAGTAAAGCTTTTGACCAAGTGTGGCATGGGGGCCTTGTCTACAAGATGATTAGAGACAGGTTCCCTCCCGATTTGATTTTGATGGTGAAATCCTTTCTCACCGACAGGTCCTACCAAGCTAAAATTGGTGAAAATCTATCCACGCCCCGTGTTGTAAAGGCGTGTGTTCCTCAAGGTTCTGTCCTCGGGCCCGTGCTATTTAATTATTTTGTGCATGATTTCCCGAAACCCAAAAATTGTAATCTATATTTCTATGCTGACGATACTGCCATTATGACATGGCACACAAGCCGGCTCACGTTATCACTCGTCTACAGCACGCCTTGAAGATGTTCGAAGACTGGTTTAACTGCTGGAAGCTGAACTTCAATGTCGGAAAGTGCAAGGCTATGTACTTCAACAGAAAATTCAAGCGTCCCCCAGACTCTCTTGTTTTATTCAATAAGAAACTGGACTGGGTAGACAACTACAAATATCTTGGCGTTATCATCGATTCAAGTTTCTCGTGGAATCGTCACGTGACCTACGCTCTGAACAAAGCGAAGAGGACTAAGTACAGTCTCACAGCTCTCCTGGGCCGGAACAGCACCCTCAGCATCGACAATAAGTTACTTCTGTACAAGTCGATTATTCTGACCATACAACTCTATGGCATCCTGCGTGGGCGACTATCTGTAGAAGCAGATGGAGCGAGCTACAGTCATTCCAGAATGTTACTCTGAGGACCATTGCCCAGCTTGACAGAAGGACTGTGAAAAACCAATCCATCCATTCTGATTTAAACATGGTCCACATCGGAAAATTTATACAGGACCTCCTTTTGATTATGGTGCAGAGATGAAGATTCACGACAATGACCTGGTGATTGGAATACTCTAGAACTCAATGGATATGAAGTGGCATATGAAGTATTGAAAACCGAGGCACATTCTTGACATCAACTCTGAAGACATGAACAACGTTTCTTTCCCGGGCTACTGGAAGATGTGATAATCTTCTTTCTCGTTGTACGAGGGGAGATCAAAAAGTAAGTTGCACTAACTCGCCGCAGGAGCGCGCTGTGTCGCAATCTTGGACAAAGCGGAGAAAGGGACATTAACTGCGCAGACGTCGGATAGGACGGTTGCTGTGGTTTCCCGTCGTGTTTTGTGTGATTAGCGGGCTAAAAGCAATGGCGCGTCAACTGGATGTCCACTCCAAACTTGAGTTGCGAGCAGCAATCCGATTTCTATGGGCCAAGCGGGTGAATTGCACGGACATTATTCGTGAAATCACTGCACGATAACGCAATACCTCACAAGGCCCGCCAAACGTGCGAACTGCTGCAGCGATTCAAGTTGGAGTCTTGGCAACATCCTCCATACAGTACCGACTTAGCGCCATGCAACTTTCATCTTTTCGGTAAGCTCAAAACGGAACTCGGTGGACAACGATTTCGAAACGATGAGGAGGTGAAAGCGGCTGTCACCGTGTGGTTACAAAACGCTGGAGGAGATTTCTATGCATCCGGAATCGAAAAGTTGGTTGATCGTTCGGATAAATGTTTAAGGTCTCTTGGGGACTATGTGGAAAAGTGAACCTACATTGTATGCTGCTCTAGCCGTGTTACTTTTGTATAGGTGGTGTAATAAATGGCCATACCGTGGAAGTGCAACTTACTTTTTGATCTTCCCTCGTATTTTTATTTCGTTCGTATTTTGTTTCTGACAATCGTCAATCTTATTTTCTTTTTTGTATAATATGGAAGACCGCATGGGTTTGTTAGGCTTCTTGACTACCTCAGTGTATTTCATTTGGAATTTATTCTGGTTCGATGAGCTTTGTGAAAGCGCTGCTTTCGTCCCATCTGAAGAAATGTACACTTCACTGTTCGATTGTCGATTGTGTACATCATTTCTTCAGTTAAAATCAAATATTTGTATAGGCTATGGCTTCACTTGATTCAGGGAAGGAAAAGTGCCCCCCCCCCCCACTGCCCCTCCTTGGCTACGCCAAAGTTGGAATTGCTTTGTATTTTAAACTGAACGTTGAGCAATAAAATAGACATCAATTTGGAAGGAATTAAATGAACTATTGTTTACTAGGGTCTTAGCTAAATTTAAATTTTCAAATTAAAATTACTTCTGCGTCACAGCGAAAGCTTGGAATGTTTATAAGATTTTATGTTTGGTCTTAAGCAATATGTCTATGCAAGTGCATCTGTGCCGTATTTTAGCGTCTACAACCCGCGAATGTTGTATAGTTTTAAAAAGTTATGGAAAATTTTTCAACTTTTCGAATAATCTCTTTATTTGTTTTTTTTTTTCTGATTTACTGGATAATGTGTGTGGGTATGCGTGCTTGCTTATGTGAGTGTGTTTTTTTAGGTGAAATAAAATCAGTGAAATAAAATTTCGAAAAAAAAATTTATTTCAACATATAATTATAAATTTTTTTTTGCCAATTTTTGCATGAACAATAAAAAAAAGTTAACTCTGGGGAAAGAGGAAATTTGATAAATACTCTCTGCTGCCGATGTTAAGTAAGCTGCTTATAAAAAATCATAATATAACAATTGTTCTAACCCTGAGATTTATTTGAACACTTCTAAATAAATAATAAAAACTAGAAGCTATTACTTTTTTGGAATTTTTTTTGTTTTTCAATGCTACGATGAAACTGAATCTGCGAATTTTTCGGCTTATAATTTTGTAGTCTGTAAAAAACTTGAAAGCGTAATGAGCATTTCTGATTGTTATTTAAAATATAAAAATATTACAAATATTTAAATCTTAAGATAATTCTGCATATATAATCACGTTATAGATTAAAAATTAAATTATACTTTAAAATATAAATATTAAAAAATATTAGATCTTTATTGTTAATTGTTAGCGAGTATGGGGACAGTTTTCTTGTTTTATTTCTGTGTTCGCTTTCCATTGGTTAATCCAATTTCTTTTTTTTTACTGCCAGCCAACCAGTGACTTACAAGAAAACAACACAGTTCAATAAATAATTTAACACACACTTCTCACATTACAGGGACTTAAAGAACAAGCACTTAAGCTGTTGTCACTTCCAGACACTTTTTACGGGGTATGAGATTGAAACTGTGAATATCGTTCTAATTTAGGAAATTGCAAAACGTAGATGTTATTTATCCACTGAATTAAAGGTTTTAATTGGCATTTAAAAATTTCTAAATCAGAGGAATAAGAGAGGAGAAAAACATGGTGATGAGGAAAATAACAACTGAAGTGTCCTCAGTTACTCTGTTACATTTGATGAATTTCCAATGGACTAGATTCCTTGGAGAGGAGAACGCCACGAATGTCTCCTCGTTGAATGTGGATATACAACAATGTTGTATTGTAACAATTAAGTCCTTCTAATCCTTTATTTCATACTCCGCCTGCCTGACAGATGACCATTTCCATGAGTTCCGTGGGATTGATGGGACGATCGATGAGGTGGATTACTCCATTGTCAGCCGGGATGTCCGCCTGCAATACACGCACTTGACCGTTTACGCTGTCTAAGCGTCCTGGAACAGAAAAAACAACAACAACAACAAATGTTATTAGAAACTTGAAATATTGGTAAAATAAAACATTTATGTTTCATTTCCGAGTTTAACAATAACTTCAACGTAAAGACTTAGCTCGACCCTAAAATCGCAAGGAAAAAAAAAAAGACAATTGCATTTTCTTACCATTAATATTTAGACTCCAGAGATAGTGGGAAAAATCTCTCAAAAACTTGCAAAATTCCATATAACCACTTGCAAAACTTTACATAATCTAATAAATTAGATGATAGATCCTAGTAATACTATATTAGGCCGGCTCGGTGCTCGGGTTAAGGCACAGGTCTTTCCGCTCTCGACACCAGCGAGTCGCGGGTTCGAATCCCGCCGAGGGCATGGATGTTTGTGTTTGTCCCGTTCATAATCGTTATTTCATCGTCATTGGGGATAGTACAATAGACCTGAGGTCGCAGTGCTTGGTTCTTTGACAACCACCCCATTAAAATTCATTCATTCATTCAATACTATATTAATTTAATGTTCGATTGGTCTTTTCACTTATATGGTTTCAAGTTTATTAATCTTTGTACATTTCTCGTTTATCGAAAAACATCTCGCAGCAGTCGACTTACCTTTTAGGTTTGGCTTATCCAACGTGACGGTAGCTTCATGTTTTAAACGAATCTATGTTCATCCAGGTGTCCAGGTCACAGGACTCAATTCTACGCCTCTTGAGAATCCACATTGGCGCTAGAATGCCTTAGCAGACCTATTCCCGAATGAATATTGATTAATTTGTATTTGAACTTTTCATTGAAATCCATTCTTCATGTTTGATTATTCAATTTCAATTTTGGATCATTAAAATTCTTTCACTTAAACATTAAACATCACCTCGACTACCCTCTCTCTCTCTCTCTCTCTCTCTCTCTCTCTCTCCACGTAAAGCACTCTGCAACAGATGTTAAGTAAAAATACGTGACACCATCCTAACCATTAGTGAAGTACTATGCAAATGGCAGATGAAGGGGGGGCTGAACCTGACTAAAATTGACCTGAAAATTCCATCAAAACGGTCATTGTCTCGAGTCACAAATTTTTTTGTGAGACCATTGGGTACCTTAGATCCATTTCAAAATCATTAATGCTGTGCAATACATTATGTGAATCCAACATTATGGCATGACACTTTCCTGTTCAAGTGGTAAAGGATGTGACATATTTGGAGTGGCTGCCCTGTCAAGTTTTGAACGTAGAATAAGTGCTTAGTCTTTGGGGACATAAAATAAGTACTGAGTCTTCGGATAGATGACGTTAGGACTGCCCACAGCGGTTCAAGTCCCAGGATGTCAGCAAATTTAGAGGCGATGGCTATGGAAGAAATCCGGACTGCCCACCCCCGCTGCGATATGTGGGAGCGCCGATCGGTCATTGGTGAAGAAATCTGAAAATGGACCAATAAACGACAAGGCTGATCGACAACGAAAACGCGGAGCGTCGCCGCTGGGAAGAAAAAATAGGAAGGAAAATGGTGGCGAATGGAGGTGGAAAGAGTGCGTAGTAAAAAAAATTATAAAGGAAAGGAGAATGGCAAAGAGGGAGAATTGAATGCTGGAAAGGAGAAAGAAGAAGACTAGCTTGGTTTAGAGGAGAAGAAAGGAGCAAAGGCGGTCGCTCATCGAGACGGCGGGGACGTTTTGGCGAGACAAGCGAGCTTCCACCACGACACGAGCCGTGGTGGTGGACCGCGAGTGAAGCCCAGTCAAACGTGCATATTGGAAGGAAGCCGTCCGAAACGAGGAGGACCGTTAACACACGAGAACCACTGGAACCACGACGGAGCAACCTTCCGTATTCAACAGGAGGCAAGTGCTGAGAGGGCGAGGCCGGCGACGCGATGGCACGCCATTAGCTCACCTTAGCGACTCCCGACAGGGGCGACGCAGCTACAGAAGCCGCACGTTCTACGCCACGCAGAGGGTCAACGATCAGGCATCTGAAGCGCATGACGTAGTCAACGAGGGACGTATTACGGATTCGTCTTTCCCTGACAGAATAGCAGGTTACGGGGGGAGGGGGTTACATTATCACGTGATACGCGACCGCTTCATTCCTGGCTATCCAGGAATCCGATAGCATGTAAGAGAACCATTTATCACAGATAATCTTTAGTGCCTAAGTTAGTCGTTAAGTAAGATTAGCTAATCAACAATCATCGCCCCTGAGTTAATGCTGACTTTTGGTTTGTCCGTTTATTTCGCTTTAGTGCCCGCATCTCTTGCTACGTTACTACCCACGAGTGGCATCCTGAATTGCGACTTATCGTTTCACAAATCCTGCCCCCGGACGTAACTCGACACAAGAACATTAATGACATTTGATTAAGTATTATTTTACTTGGACATTATTTAATTCTTAATAGTCAGATACACACACTAGCAATGAATTAGAAACCGTGATGAATTACTGTACTGATATGTAAAGCGGGATCACAGATCAGAAACGATTGTGATATGCAAATGAATGCAATCATGTGAGGTACATGCTCATTCCAAGCTGCAAGTACAGGGTAGGAACAAGCTGCAGCTACTCAAGTTGAGCAAAATGGAGGAAAGAGCAGACCTGTCTGAGTTCCAAAAAGGAGTTATTGTGGGAGCCCGTCTTGCTGGAGCTACGATTTCCAAGAAAGTACACCTGACCGCTATCTCAAAATGTCAGGTCTCCAATGTGTTCAATGCGTGGAAATGGAATCCACAAGAGTTGTCGAAACGGCAGAATTGTGGATCAAAAACAATCAACACAGACAGGGACCGACGTCGTCTGAGACGGATTGTGCGGCAAAACCGTAGGTCTACTGTGGAGCAACTGACGGCAGACTTCAATGAAGAATCATCGCAACCCATCTCCTCCAAAACAATGCGCCGAGAGAAGGAAGCCCCTGGTGTCAGCAACAAACCGGAAAGTTCGCCTGCAGTGGTGTAAAGAACGGTGTGACTGGACAGTAGACTACTGGAAAAAGATGATGTGGTCGGACGAGTCACGTTACACATTGTTGTGCACCGATGGCCGTCAGAGAATTTGGCGGCAGCCCCATGAAGCGATGGACCCCTCATGTGTTGTGAACACAGTTCAAGCTGCCGGAGGAGGTGTCATGGTATGGGCCATGTTTTGTTGGTATGCAAGGGTCCCCTGATATTCCTTGACAGTCGGGTGAAAGCCAAAGACTACCTGAACATTGTCGCAGATCACGTCCATCCTGCAATGGTGCATTTGTACCCAAATGGTGACGGGTTCTTCATGGACGACAATGCTACTGTCCATCGAGCAAGAATTGTTCAGGAGTGGTTTTCTGAACATGACACCGAGTTGCAACATCTGCCGTGGCCAGCGCAAAGTCCGGATTTAAATCCGATCGAGAATGTTTGGGACATGTTGGAAAGAGACATTCATCGAAGGCATCCGCTTCCGTCTACTCTGCAGGACCTGAAGGTCTCTCTGACGAATGCATGGTCTGCGATTACCTTACCTGCATTGTAACGCCTTGTAGAGTCCATGCCAAACCGCGTATGTTCTGTAATTACAGCCAAAGGAGGGTCAATACCATATTGAACGACGGTTTCTAATTCATTGGCCCATGTGTGTACTATCCATTTGTGTTATCAAAATTATTTACACTTGGAAATTTAATCGGATCATTAAAACTTAATGAACTCTATGCCCGTTTGCTATCTTATCCCCCTCTACTCACACTTCATTCACGTTAAAGGCTATTAATTCCACGGCGCACGTGAGACAGGATATGAATATATTGCATGAGTGTATCACAAAGATTGAATGCCTTCATGAAAAAGGAACGTTTGAGCAGAAGATAGTAAATAGCCTAAGAAAATATTTTATCCGAATATTAACCGCAGAGCAGTGTATTTCACTTCAATCGAAAATGTTTAGATGGAGTGAGGTATATGCATAACCGGGACAAGTGCACTTAACGGGTACATTTATTCTTTTAAGAGTTTAATTAGAGTATCCGATATGTAAAGATCTATTAAAAGCTACTATTACTTTTTTCTCTGAAATTAGACTCTTAAATAATAAAAATTATCTGATTACGCACTTACCCCATTCCATCTTAAATAGAAACGCACAGTATATAAGAAATTTCCATTAAATAGTTTCCATATGCATTAGCTATTTGCTAATTTTGTGACATTTGTCTATCTTTTACCTTTAATTTAATGAAATAAGTTTTTATTTCATTGGAATATCTTTCTATAGCAATTCCAGACCTGAAAATGTCTCATTAATTCTTTCATCAATTTAGGAAATGAACAGGGTATTTAGGACAGGCTTTCAAATAAGATATAATGCACTAAAAGCGCTGGGTTACACATGTTTAGAAGAAATAAAGTTGTTGCCATGATTTACGAAACGATCCGTATTTAAAATTATATTTTTGACAATTTGGTAAAGTGATGCTATGAACATTTCTGATCCCATTTCTGGTCCCATTTCTCCTCTGAATATTACATACTTAGCAGAAAGGAAATGGGACCCAAGATTTTATAAAGGCTGCAAAAGTTAGATGACAAATTTAACTTGAGGAATATTCTTATAATATTGTGAGATAAGGCCCCATTTCATGGATTTCTATGAGAATTTAAATTCTAAATTTGACATTTTTTATATTAAAATGTAAATCTATTTTTGATACTGTTTTGTTAAAAAAAAATTAACTACGAGATTCGTTCAGAAAGTAATGGATGATTGGGAGTATCTCAATATAAAATAATAGATATCAAAACAAAACTTTATTTGCAACAATACTAAACCTAACATTACTTTTCTACATAATCGCTGTTGTTATTGAGGCACTTTTCATAACGAGAGACAATTTTCCAGTGCCGATGTTATACACATCTGCCGCCAATGACTGAATCCAAGCGTCAAAAAAAACAAAACAAAACAGAAAAGCAATTTCAAAAGGCACTATCCAAAACAAGAGACGTGAAATATGTTGACTCATGACAACGCTCGGCCTCATGCAGCTGCAGCAACACAACAAGAATTGTTTCAAGTGGGACGTTTTTGACCATCCCCCTTACAGTCTCGACTTGGCGCCTAGTGATTTTCACCTTTTCCTAAAAATGAAGGGTGCAACTATGTCGAAAAGTGAATAGTGCATTACATAGAGGACAAATGTGAGTATAAGATACAAAAAGAATTTTGAAAATCAGTTAACAAATAAAAAAGTTACAGCCATGGAGACCTTATTTATCAATCGCCCCTTGTACGTGTAACAGCCGAAAACAACCCTTCAGATTCCATATTTTATTTTAGACAAAGCTGCACAATACTAGGTCTCAACAGCAGCAAGTAGGACAGGTTGTTCTATAATAGCATCAATGAACATACATGCTTCATCAAAGGCAGTGTAACTTCATCACAAACACTCCAATTCATCACGTATATAGCATGGGCACTTCTGTTGAAAAATGGGCACGAAATTTTAACTGCTGCATGCACTTAACAGAGTGAGTAACAGAGTCAATACGGGCTCTAAAATTAGCATATTTTTTCAATTCTGTTTCGAAGACTGCTCGAGTCACGTTTATGCGTGATCTTTAGTGCCTATGTAATTCTATATTCTGAATCTTTATCTATAGGTATATGCACATTTTTAAAATTAATTTTATGCTTGTTGCATATTTGCATGCTTGTATTTATTACATTTAGTAAGGGAAAAATCAATATTTTTATATATTGTTACAGCGAAATAAACCTCGCTGTAACAAACCCCGTCTGTTTTGGCAACAGAGGGCGCTGAGAGAGAGAGAAGGAGTGTAAAGATGACTAGCAGCTAATTCTCGAATTCCTCCGACCAATCAGAAACAAACGTACGTGTTGCGCCCTCTTTTGTCGATCTTTGCAGATGCCTACTGTAGTAGTATTTTCAGTAGAATATTCAATTGCAAAAGCAACGTTCAATGAATATAGTTTCAATTGCTACACAAAACAAAATAATTTCAATTGCAAGAAAGATAATTTCACTTGCTACTGGCGGACTCAGCGAAGTTATTTCAGTAACATGGGAATAAAATCTTCGATAACATCGGATGGAAAACATAGATACATCGTAACAATAACATTGATTTTTAAAAAATGTAATCTCTTGCATCACTAGTGTAAATCACTGCTAATGCTAGAGAAAATGAGTTTTGCTATTTAATATTGCTAGTAATTAATCAGTTTTTGCCATATTTAACTATAGCGTAATCTGGCTATAGCTTTTTTTAATAGCTTTATTTTTTTGATTGAAACTTTCAAGAACAAGAATAAAGAGCAAAAAAAATCATTCAATGACGAATTGACAAGATTACATAATTTAATAAAATAATTCTACTAAAATGAATTTCTCTTTCAGTTTGATTTATCTAATTTTTAGTATTTCAATTTTATCTTGTTTATTTCAACTTTGCACTTTTGTGTAATGGAAATTTGTTTTCGATTTGTTAAACTTGTTTTCTTGCACTACGTAAATGAAAAGAAGCGTTTTATTATTTTTTTTTTTCAAGATAAACATCATCAAAGACAATTCCTAATTACAGTTTAGATTTCATTCATTATCGGTTAGGTGACAAAAAAATCGAATCTAATATCTTACAATTGTAGATAAAATTTTTATCATCTTTTTTGCATATCCCTATACAAGTGATATAAAAATTATTTATTTTGATGTTTAAAATTATACAGATGTTCAATAGTAATACAAAGCCACCTTAAACCAACGTACTGAATCAATCGAAAGTTTCCCGCTACTTATATATTCTTTTAAATACTGTCATCGACGTATGACTGCTCAATGCTGCCAAATAAATGTCATATTTAAAATTGCTTAAAAATCTCGGTTTTTGGAAATTAAATTCAAATGAAAGCATCTTAAAAATTTTTCAACAAATTTAAATTAATCTGTATTAAAATTAATATAAAATGAAAGTCATTTACTAAACTGAATAAGAAAATGATATTGTTTATAAATGATTAGATAAATGTTCTAGTCAACGGTTTCATTTATATTAATTATAATTTTATCTAACATTACCTAAATTGTCTAATTTTATGGATAATATGAATTTATGGAACAATAATTATGCAAAAATTATTAAATCTGGCAGGTCAAAATATGAAAATTTAAGTAATAAAAATTTCTTTTT
>JAHWFO010056824.1:348757-407525 GCA_023313115.1 Rhysida immarginata
GTGAATAAAGTGCTTGTAAAAATGGTTTTGTATATTTATTTGTTGTATGTGCGTATAAAATTGTTGTAGCGGTTGTTGTTGGTTATTGTTGCGAGAAGTGTGAATGTTTCGTGTGTGTGCTCTGTTGTCGGCTATAATTATTAGTATAGTTTTCGTGTTACGTACCCTCCGATAGAGTATTGTTGTGTGAATTCCAGAGAATAGGTGTTTGTGTGTCATTGTTTTTTTTTTTTGTTGCGCGTGTTTTTGTTGTTTTTTTATTTTAATTATTGTAAAAAAAATTTTTGGCATTCCAGAGTCGGCTTTTGATCGGAGTGGACATATTGTAATGGGTATAAAAGGCCTACATTGGTTCGAACTCCATGATCGATAGTCCGAGCTGGAATGAATGTGTTGTTAGTTTCAAGTTAAGTTGCATGTTATGCATAACTAGTATACTTATGTTTGTTGTTGGTAAAATAATATGTTAAATAAGTCGTTTAGGAAGATTGCGACGTTGACAGAGCATTGTGAAAGTTGCGAGTTCCTCCGATACGTAATGGCGGCGGGAATCTGAAAAGGCGAACGTGTGTCTCCAGAGGGATGAGTGAACAGCTGTAAAAGAAACTCTTCAGCCAAATCAAGTGAGACGGGACAAATCAGCGAGCAATCAAGGCCCCGGTGAGTTATGTCTGTATCAATTCTTTACGAGCAAACTGTAAAGAGTGGAAAGCCACGGATCGAGCAAACTGTTAAAGAAAAAAAAAATTAGTGGTGTCCTCGGAGCCTCCCACCAGGGTCACAAGAACTAAAGTTATTTCAAGTTTCTCCGTGTTGACTTTCGTGAATTGTTAAAGAAAAGTAGCAATGTACTCTACCGATTAAAGTTGGTTTTGCTCCGTAGTATTTTAGTACTATGTGAACACTATTTGATAACGTTAAGTTTGATTTGGAAGAATTGATTCAAAATATATAGTCGCAATGAGCTGGCATGAGCAGATAGCTGCTGAGCTCTAGCTAATGGAGGAGCACGACTTTTAAGCACCAGCCGACGCACCGTGGGATCTTTGGACACGTGTTGCGGAAGGTGACGCTGTGATGCGGTCGTAGCTCGTCAGTGGCTGTCGGGTGCTAATGTTTGCTCCCGTTGTGCGAACTTGCACGATAAAGTGCTGAATATGGTACCGGGAAAAGCAAGCCCATGAAATAGGCACCTGTCGGCGCTGACTGGGGTAATAACCCCCTCCCCTTTGGTTCCATAACTTAGCTGTTATAGATGCTCGAAGGCACACTGACTCATTCTTGGTCGGCCGAACGTGGGCATGTAATCCCATCAGTAAGCATTAGTGATTAATATATTGTTGATATTCAGTTATTGTCCCGGGGGGCCTCACGGTTCTATTGTATGTTCTGGGGTTAAGATAAATTGTAGTATGACATAGTTGTGTGAAAGTGAATAAAGTTCGAAGTGTTTTTTTTAACTCGTAAAAAAAAAAAAGAAAAGACAAATAAAAGGTAACTTAACCCAAGCTCTCGTAGTCTATTTACTGGCTCCGAACCCCTGATTATTTCATTCTCCGGTGTTGTTAATAATATATGCACACTTGTGCATTACTTGGGGGGTGGGATCTTCACACAATATTAAATAGCAAAACTCATTTTCTCTAGCATTAGCAGTGATTTACACTAGTGATTCAAGAAATTACATTTTTTTTAAATCGATGTTATTGTTACGATGTATCTATGTTTTCCATCCGATGTTATCGAAGATTTTATTCCGATGTTACTGAAATAACTTCCCTGAGTCCGCCAGTAGCAACTGAAATTATCGTTCTTGCAATTAACATTTTTGTTTTGTGTAGCAATTGAAATTATCGTTCTTGCAATTGAAATTATTTTGTTTTGTGTAGCAATTGAAACTATATTCATTGATAGGTTGAAGTTCGTCGAGTATCATGATATCTAACTAAAAGAAAATAGGGTCAAGAAAATAGGCGCAATAAACTTACACTAACGTATCATTTTTGACCCTATTTTCTTTTAGTTATATTCATTGAACGTTGCTTTTGCCATTGAATATTCTACTGAAAATACTACTACAGAAAAACATCGATATTTTGATTCGATGTTGCATCCCTATATCCTTATAGCTTAAACATTTCACTCAAGTCATCAGAAAATACGCTTTGAATCGCTGCTCATCTTACATCATGGCCTTCGAGATATTAGGCCTCTGCAAAGATCGACAAAAGAGGGCGCAACACGTACGTTTGTTTCTGATTGGTTGGAGGAATTCGAGAATTAGCTGCTAGTCTAGGAAGGAGGAGAGACGGAAGGCGGGCGTTTCGATTTGGACGAGGAGGAGAAGTAAATGGAGAGAGAGAAAGAGTCAGGAGGTCGAAAATAAGGCGTCTGGAGCGACGGACGCAAGTTATGGAGCTCTGAAAGCTTCACGTCGCGAGAGACGGAATGGAGAGTGGCTTGGCGTAGGAGAGATTTGGAGAACACGGCAACGGCTTCTGAACACAGAATAAGAAGCGAGACGGCGGCAGCAAGCAGTGAGGCCATGCAAATCGTCGAGAAAATTCCGACGCTTGAAGAGAGCTATGTAGAGGTTATATTAAACAGCCGTTACATAATTACGCCGCCGCCAGCCAACGCCTCCTAAAAATAAGGCCTGAGCGCGAAAACGTCATACATTGTTACATCATCATCCGAAGATAAGTTTAATCACATTACTACCAATAATAAGCCCTGAAATGCGATTAAACATATCTTCGGATGATGATGTAACAATGTCTGACGTTTTCGCGCTCAGGCCTTATCTTTAGGAGGCGTTGCGCCAGCTCCAGTGTTAGCCATAAATCATATCACCAGTCTAGAGGTGAGTTTATGGAACGAAGAATTTTATTGTGAAAATTCATCAGAGATATGTCTCATGCATCACCAGCGGTGGATGGGCTCATTTCTGCAGGGGATACAAGCATAAGCCCGAGGAGGCATAGGTTATTTGAGCCGTGGAAAATAATTCTCACTTCGAAACCGTAAGTGTGTATTTTTATTGTTTGATACCACGTGTGTGTTCCAACAGTGATAATAAAATTCATGGTGTTTGTGTAGTAAACGAGCTAGTTTCCAAAGCTCATATGAGTTCATTTCTAAGTGTAGTGCGTCGTGCGAAATTGATATACGGCGAAGAGTGTGTGAATATAGCCTATACTACTGTGTAATTTTGTGTTACTAATTAGGCTTTATTTATGTTCTGCTTAAAATGAACCTTAAGTTCATAAAGAATTTAGTGTTAAGAGCCATGTGTAATGAGCGAAAAGCCTATGTAATTTTCCGCACGTTAAATGTAAAAAAGCTGTATTGTCTGTATTAGAGCATAAGCTTTAGATAATATAAGACTATTTCAGAACTGCAACGTACATTCTCATTTTATGTAGTAACTAGCAGAGGACCCGGCGTTGCCCGGGATAATTACGCTTGTAGGTGAACAGAACAACCTCAAAGAGCTAAATTAAACCTCCAAATTGGTTAAATAATAACTCAATCACTACAATATAGAGCGAAGGGACTATCCATTCTAATAAAAATCCGAAAGACAGGAATTTACCTCTTCACTGAAAAAATAAAGTAATTTTAGATGTACACTTGATGTTGTTGCAATTTCCTTTCTTCTTTCGATGTCTTGAAGCAAAAATTGGCCATTCATCACTTTGTGTTGTCTAGCAGTCGCCGATTCTTCTATTTATTTGCTTACCATTTGCTCAGTACAGCACGGAGCTAAAGGAGTGCTTCCTCTATCGTCTTTCACTCTTTCTCAATAGTCTGCTAATTCATTATCTCCAGTTACTGACATTTTTAATGATTTTCAAGAAATTGTTAAGTACTGAGAATTCTCTTTTCTAAGAAAAGCCTGAATAATAGGAATTCTATGCATTGAATTCTATATTGCACAAACTTTGCCTTGCATTGTTGGTTATGAGACATATATTGTTGATCCTTGCATAGTGTTGGTGCATTGCGTGTTGACACCATTGTTGATACCTATTGTTGCACAAACTTTTATTTGCATTGTTGGTCATGAGATATATATTGTTGGTCCGTGCAGAGTGTTTGTGAATTGCGTGTTGATACCATTGTTGATACTTATTGTTGCAAAAACTTTGTCTTGCATTGTTGGCCATGAGATATTTCTCATTAATATGCCCTGCCATAACCATGAATATCGATTTTTTTATCAATAATTATTATTTTTTCGAAATCTGAGGTAGACAGTGACCTTCCTCATGCTTTTAAGGTCATGTATGCGAAATTTTATCAAGATCAGAATAAAACTGTAGATTTGTATAAAAAGCAAACAAACAAACCCACAAACAAACATCCTTCTTTATTACCTGTTAAGTTATTTAGTGCTTGTTATCAAAAGTAATTGCGTTGATAATCTTATGTGTTTCTAAAATTTTGCTATTTCTAGTGCAGCATTCAATTGTTTAATTTTACCTAATCGTGGACGATATCATGAACTCTTTATTCTTATTTTGCAATAGTACCATTTAAGGACTCAAAATTTTGTCACCTATTGGACTTTGGACTTTAGCTATTTGTGCTATTGGTTGATAACTGTGTTTTGTAATTAAAACTAAAGAGTTGATTATTACAATTATTTGGACTATGGAATTTAAGCGTTTGTCATTAGCGTGTATGATAGCAACCTATTCAATTACGCATTAATTAAGTCTTATAGTATTTAAATTGCTTTTAGTATTCCGATTAGTTAAGCATACGATGTTTTGATATTTGGTACACATTATTTTGTGCTTATAGAATTTATGTAGCAATTATTGTTAAAATCATTCACGTCATGAAGCGCTCCTACAATTACTAACAAGGAGAGGTCGCGAAGTGATACCCGCCGATTTTGATGAAACTTGGTAGGGTTGTAGAGCAAGCCTCCCTGAATATACTGATACCCCCTTTTATCCGTAGACGGCCAACCGATTTCGAGATATTTGAAGATAAAGTTTATCAATTGCATAAGTATAATCAAGAGCTCATAAGCCTCCCTAAATATATTGATACCCTTAGGAGCTCTTGGTATAATTGATTTAACGTAAATAAACAAGAGCTTTCGTAGCCTAGTGGATAAGGCAGTTGATTACGACGCAGTCGGTCCGGATTCGATTCACGTTGGAAAAAAATTTTTTTTTTCTCTCCGATTTAACGTCGTATTTTTAAACAGCATTTAACATTATTAATTCTGTCCATAAACTACCCAAATTAAAGTTTTAATTAATTAATTGTTATACTTGTCATATAACTCGTCAATAGATGGAGTCGTTTGTTTTTGATTTTGATGACGTTATTAGTAAATAACCGAGGCCAACGAGAGACAGGCCAGGCTACTCAAAAGTCACATGATCATCGGGGTCCGGCCAACAATTCATCCTTCATTGTCTCCATCTTGGATTTTAACAATCAGTATTTTTTCGTTTGTTGGAAACAATGGAAGATGGATTGTTGCCCGGACCCCGATGATCATGTGATTTTTGAGTGCCCTGGCCTGTCTCTCGTTGGCCTCGTAAATAACCCGCCGCTAATTCTGCACGGTGTTCTTGGCGTTTCCAATATTTTTTGCTTAACTTGTTTTTACGAAAAGTTTCATCCTAAAAATTGTAATATATAACCTTTTTTTTTTTAATTTACAAGTATCTTCTCGAGTCTTTCTTTTTTTTTAATTCTTACTCGCTAAATTTAAATGTAACAAATAAAAGCAAATGTATCTTTTTGTAATTTTTAAATATAAATGTAACAAAATAATTTCGTTATAAATTAAAATATTTTCATTATAAATTATGGTCTTGAAAATGCTATAGAAAGATAATTATTTATTAATATTTATTTAATTATTTTTGTTAAAATTTTCATGATTACTTTTTATTAATATGATATACATAAACAAAAACAGAATTAGCGGCGGGCTATTTACTAAAAAACATCATCAAATTCGAAAACATAAACGACTCCATCTATTGACGCGTTATATGACAACTGTAACAATTAATTAATTAAAACTTTAATTTGGACAGAATTAATAATGTTAAATGCTATTTAAAAATACGACGTTAAATCGGAGAGAAAAAAAATATTCCGTGAAGAATCGAAGCCGGACCGACAGCGTCGTAATCAGCTGCTTTATCCACTGCGATACGGAAGCTCTTGTTTATTTACGTTAAATCAACTATACTTATGCAATTGATGAACTTTAACCTCAAATATCTCGAATTCGGTTGGCCGTCTACGGATAAAAGGGGGTATCACTATATTCAGGGAGGCTTCCTCTACAACCCTACCAAGTTTCATCAAAATCGGCGGGTATCACTTTGCGACCTCTCCTTGTAAGATTGCTCTAGTCGAGTTCGTTATATTTATTACTTGTGCTAAGAGATATTGTTCATTTATATACGAGGTGCGTTCAAGTTCTAAGGCCTCCGATTTTTTTTCTCCGGATTGGAAAGAGATAGAAACATGCGCATTGTTTTAAAATGAGGCCGAGTTCATTGTCAATACATCCCAGAGATGGCAGCACCGTATGGCAGATGGAATTTTACCGCCAGCGGCGAGAATGAGAACTGTTTTAGATACTTAAAATGGCGACGTTTTCCTTACTTGAACAGCGTGCAATCATTCGTTTTCTGAATTTGCGTGGTGTGAAACCAATTGAAATTCATCGACAGTTGAAGGAGACATGTGGTGATGGAGTTATGGATGTGTCGAAAGTGCGTTCTTGGGTGCGACAGTTTAATGAAGGCAGAACATCGTGTGACAACAAACCGAAACAACCTCGGGCTCGCACAAGCCGGTCTGACGACATGATCGAGAAAGTGGAGAGAATTGTTTTGGGGGATCGCCGAATGACTGTTGAACAGATCGCCTCCACAGTTGGCATTTGTGTGGGTTCTGTGCACACAATCCTGCATGACGACCTGAAAATGCGAAAAGTGTCATCCAGGTGGGTGCCACGAATGCTGACGGACGACCACAAGGCTGCCCGTGTGGCATGTTGCCAAGCAATGTTGATGAGCAACGACAGCATGAATGGGACTTTCTTTTCGTCGGTTGTGACAATGGATGAGACGTGGATACCATTTTTCAATCCAGAAACAAAGCGCCAGTCAGCTCAATGGAAGCACACAGATTCACCGCCACCAAAAAAATTTCGGGTAACTGCCAGTGCTGAAAAAATGATGGTGTCCATGTTCTGGGACAGCGAGGGCGTAATCCTTACCCATTGCGTTCCAAAGGGCACCACGGTAACAGGTGCATCCTACGAAAATGTTTTGAAGAACAAATTCCTTCCTGCACTGCAACAAAAACATCCGGGAAGGGCTGCGCGTGTGCTGTTTCACCAAGACAACGCACCCGCACATCGAGCTAGTGTTACGCAACAGTTTCTTCGTGATAACAACTTTCAAGTGATTCCTCATGCTCCCTACTCACCTGATCTGGCTCCTAGTGACTTTTGGCTTTTTCCAACAATGAAAGACACTCTCCGTGGCCGCACATTCACCAGCCGTGCTGCTATTGCCTCAGCGATTTTCCAGTGGTCAAAACAGACTCCTAAAGAAGCCTTCGCCGCTGCCATGGAATCATGGCGTCAGCGTTGTGAAAAATGTGTACGTCTGCAGGGCGATTACGTCGAGAAGTAACGCCAGTTTCATCGATTTCGGGTGAGTAGTTAATTAGAAAAAAAATCGGAGGCCTTAGAACTTGAATGCACCTCGTATTTCCCTACCAATAATGTGCGTTAAGTTTTGTGTAATTTGCAAATCTTAGTTGGATTTAAGCTTAGCTAAATAAGACATTTGATTTTCGTGGTAGTGTCGTCGGATAAAAGAAGATAGATCCCATTACTCGCTTTAATTGATAGACTATTGAATAGTCTTGGAGTTATGACTTATTTTTGGTTTCAATTTTATTCATTAGCTGTTTATTTGTATCGTTAATGGTATTTAACATTCTTATTTATTCAAATTAAATTTGTTTGGTTCATGACTAAAATGATGGCTTGTCTTAATTTCTACTTGGGTGTCCTATCGTATGTTCTTCCACTATGTAAGTGTATTGGCACATGACATGCATGACTACCTAGAATATCTAATTTTAAAAAAGCTTTTCAAAACTTCTCCATTAGTCTTCGTCTTTTAACAACATTTAGAACAATTGTTGTGCATAATAAAATTTACTACCATATTCCATCAATTTTACGATTCCTTGTTTTGCAATAATGGACCGTGAATTCACACGAAGAATCTTACTGAACGTCTGGAGAAGTGATGAAAACGTTTCAGCTAGAAGTAATCGTGTTTATCCTTATGTAGTAAACGATTTACGATTAGTATATTATGACGAAAACGTTTTCCAGTATGTAAAAAAAGATAATAGGCAGTTTTTGTGTTTTATTTAAAAGACAGATGACAAAAAAGTCACCACATACTCAACACGTTTTTGATAAAAAAAAATTACAAATTGGCTTATAGGAGTTTTTTGAATAAAATTCTATTTTAAATGTAGTGGTTTCATAAGTTTACTACTTTTATCCAGTTACATTTGATAAACAGAACAAAATCTAAACTGTGCGGCGGTAACTTTTACTTACGTCGAAATCTCTGATTTTAGTTAGGCCGAAACTGTTTCGATCATTGCACGCGTTCACGAATCGCACCTAGTAGTGATGTGCGATACCAATGAAGCATCGATACTTCCGGTATCGAGTACTTTATTAAAATACTCGATACTAATATTCGAGTACTCAATGAGAAAGTATCGATAGTATCGAGTAAAAATGAGTATTTATTTATATGGTAAAATGCATTTCTGAGAGGACGTCGAACCTATACTGGAGCACGTGGAGGCTAACATCACTCATTACAATTAGACCTCACTACTATTACTAGGAGGCTATCATCACGTGTCCGAGTCATTAGCTTTTTTTTTTTTATTTCCCGTGCGCCCACAGCTCGACCTCGTTAGGAGAAATAAAAACAAACGCTTCGAAAGATACTTCCCTAATCAGTAGGCAGCCACTGGAATAAAAGCGCTAAAATATTCAACAGATTCTGAATTAACGCTGAAAATCGAACATCTTCATTAGGTGACTCATAGGTTTTTACAGTATCGAGTATCGATGTGCATAATATCGATATTTGCGACATGTTTAAATGTACGATACCTGAGTACTCGATGCCGGCAAGTATCGATAGTTTTTGGTATTGGTATCGGTATCGGCACAACACTAGCTCCTAGCACTCTATTGCAAAGGGAAAATCACGATGTAAGGGTGTTCACAAAAGAATACCCTTGTTTTAGTTCGTTATACAGGGTGTATCTAAAACCCTGTCACGAACTTTTAGGGGAGATAGTATGGATGATTCTAAGCAAAAAAATTCATATGAACATGGGTCCGAATTTGAACGATAACTGAGATATGAACAGAAATAAAAATGCCGCCACTACGATCAATAAGTTAATAGCTCATTTTCTACAACATCTAGGATGATCAAACTTGGAGGAATAATTGGCTACCTAAAATTGTGTTTAAAATTTGATCGAATTCCAACGAGTAGTTTCCGAGTAACACGTGGTGGTTAGTACCCACATGCGAGCACCTGTTGCGATTTTGAGTGCGTAACTCGGAAACTACTGGTTGGAATTCGTTCAAATTTTAACGGTATACACAGTTTTATTTACCATATTTTTCTACCAAGTTTCATCATCGTAGACGTTGTAGAAAGTGAGTTATTAACTTGTTGATCTTAGTGGCAGCATTTTTATTTCTGTTAATATCTCAGTTATCGAAAGAAAAATAACTCCGAAAACACTATTCCACAATAAATTTTAATGACTCAGATGTACATTTCGGAAACGAAGTTTCCATCAGTGAGTCTGAGTCATCCATCATCAGTTTCCGAAATGTACATCTGAGTCATTAAAATTTATTGTGTGGAATAGTGTTTTCGGAGTTATTTTTCTTTCTATAGTTGTGTCCACAGTTTTTGGCTTGATTCCATTGTATCTCAGTTATCGTTCAAATTCCGACCCATGTTCATATGAACTTTTTGCTTAGAATCATCCATACTATCTCCCCTAAAAGTTTGTGACAGGGTTTCAGATACACCCTGTATATCCGACATAGTTGATCGCAAAGTATCACTATTCATTTATTTGTGAAAGAGATTCAAATGAAAGTCATTAATACAGGGGAGTAACGAGAGGGGGCAGAGGGGGCGATCCGCCCTGGGCGGCACCTTTTAAGGGGCGGCATTTTGGGCCTATCGCATTGAAAAAGAATGATTTCCTATTGGAAATTTTACAGTGGAAACTGTCCATTAAATGTAATACATACTTGAGAGAAAAGGAGAAGTTGGAATATTGTATAGACGTTGTTCAAACTACTGGTGGGAGTTCAAAAGATGTTTTTTTCTCATTACTTTATACAGGGTGATTCAAAGTCAATGTAAAAAACTTTTAGGGGAGGTAATATGGGTGATTCTAAGCAAAAAAAGTTCCTATGAACATAGGTCCGAATTTGAACGCTGAGATATGAACAAAAAATAAAAATGCCCCCACCAATATCAACAAGTTAATAACTCAGGTTCTGTAACACCTAGGATAATGAATTCTGGAGTGACATTGTGGTACATAAAGCTGTGTATATCGTTAAAATTTGATTGTATTCCAACAAGTAGTTTTAGAGTTATGCACTCAACATCGTAACACGTGCTGGTTAGTACTCGCATGTGAGTACTGTTACGATTTTGAATGCGTAACTCGTAAACTACTTGTTGGAATACGATCAAATTTTAACGGTGTACACAGTTTTATGTACCCTATTATTTTTTCCAGAATTTATTATCCTAGGCGTTACAGAACCTGAGTTATTAACTTGTTGAGCTTGGTGGGGGCATTTTTATTTCTGTTCATATCTCAGTTAGCGTTCAAATTCGGACCCATGTTCATAGGAACTTTTTTGAATCACCTATACTACCTCCCCTAAAAGTTTTTTACATTGAATATGAATCACCCTGTATAATAAATATAGCAAATTAAAGTAGGGCATTCTTTTGTGGACACCCTGTATTTTCGTTAGAATCTGATTAAGACGTATTAGGAACCTCAAAACAGTACTATTTTATGGTGCTATGCGTGCCATGCCATTGACGATTTACAGGAAACGAGAATTCGCCAATATTTCTTTAATATTCAAATTCACACGTAATATCGGAACTTATAACTATACATTTTTTTTCTCTTTATAATGAAGCACGCTAAATAAGAATCTTCAACCAAATTTGCAAATCCAAAACAGACCTCGAGATACCTGCTATGGAAATACCCATGGTGATTTTTATTGAATTCATTAGTTTAGGATTTTTGAGAGTGTTAAATTGAATTTGGCGGTCAAGATATACACTGATAATCATTAAAATTGCAACACCAGGAAGGACATGCAACAGAATATATACAAGGTAGGATCAAAAAGTAAGGTAACAAGTGCCCTAAAAATGAACCACTATATGCTAGTAACTTTTTGTTTTTATGTGTTGTAGGTATTGATGGGTAGTATCCCTGGTGACCGCTAGAGAGCAGCACGGTGACTCAGTTGCAGATAATCGCAGTTCGTAGATGGCAGGGCTACTGGAAACATGGTCAAATGTTGAAGTGCGAAGTGTGATAAGGTTTCTGCATGCGAAGGGGAAGAAACCAGCCGAGATCCATCGGGAACTTGTGGAGGTGTATGGCAACAACGTGTTATCGAGGAAACAAGTGTGGTGTTGGTGTAGGGAGTTTGATAATGGGAGGACTGACATCACTGATGAGCATCGAAGTGGCAGACCGTCAATGTCTGCTAGCGACCAGAACATTTGCAGATGGAGGGAATGATTAGGGAGGATAGGTGAATCACACTGTCACAAATTGCAGAGGTACTGAACATTTCGTATGGTTCCGCTCACAGTACTGTTCACAACACGGTTGGTGAGCAATACTGTGAGCGGAACCATACGAAATGTTCAGTACCTCTGCAGTGTGTGATAGTGTGATTCGCCTATCCTCCCTAATCATTCCCTCCACCTGACAAATGTTCAGGTCGCTAGTAGACGTTGACGGCCTGCTACTTCGATGCTCATCAGTGATGTCAGTCCTCCCATTATCAAACGTCCTACACCAACATCACACTTGTTTCCTCGATAACACGTTGTTGCCATACACCTCCACAAGTTCCCGATGGATCTCGGCTGGTTTCTTCCCCTTCGCATGCAGAAACCTTATCACACTTCGCACTTCAACATTTGACCATGTTTCCAGTAGCCCTGCCATCTACGAACTGCGATTATCTGCAACTGAGTCACCGTGCTGCTCTCTAGCGGTCACCAGGGATACTACCCATCAATATATACAACACACAAAAACAAAAAGTTACTAGCATATAGTGGTTCATTTTTAGGGCACTTGTTACCTTACTTTTTTGATCCTACCTTGTACAAATCATGAATTTCAATAGCATCCTCCTGGAAATAGTATATAGAGGAAGAATAGAGAGCCGCTTTTAAATATTGCAGTTTGCTTGCCGTTCTTGTGCCAAAAATTTCAATATGCCGCGTGGAAGAAGACGCCAACCATAGCACTAGGTTTACAATTTTTGATCGTGGAGAATTTAAACATATCGAGACTGCCAGTTATCCTTTCAAGAAGTTGATGTTCATGTTGGACGAAATGCGATCACCGTGATACGAATAAAAGTTGTTTTTTTTTTACTTATTGATTTTGTATTTATTGTCATTAATTTCTAGTATGTCTCATAATTATCATTACATTTAGTAATGATCGTAATGGATCATGTGTAAATTATTTAAAAGGAGGGTTGATCCTTGGGTCGAGGAAGGACGAACTATCCGAGGTGAAAGATCTCCACGGCCCTGTTACACACTGAAAGAGAGAGCAGACTTCTTCTGTGCGTGGCCATTACAGTTCGTACAGCTGAAGAATTAGGGCACGTTTGGTAACAGCATCCAGTTTCTGCACATGCCGTTCGACGTCGTCTGTAGCATCAAGGAACTTTTCCAAGGCATCCATTGTTGCGGCCACCTTTGAATATACACCTATAAGAATATCGTGCATACTTCTCAGACGAATCACACTCCTGCCTACACGGATGTGCACATAGACTCTACAGCACCATGATGGGCACATCCATATTTGGCAGCACCTGGTAAAAAAGGTATGGGACGAAGCTATTTGCATTTCATACTATGTACAGTGACCTGCCTGCGTTACATCTGAGATGTTGTCCCTTATCTTCAGGGCCTGCTTGAGGCCACTTGTCAACACGACAATAGACGACCGTACTTGGCACGTTTATCCAACAACCCCTGTATGGTCACCATGTTCCCTAAGACATTTCACATGTTAAACACATACGGCCCACGATCGCATAATGACCGGCACACCATGGACCACCCGCAGTTACAACAGATGGACGGCAACATATGGAAACCATATGATCTGACATATCCCAAACACACACTCAAAGTCTCTTCATCTTTTATGCCGGCCCTGTAATATGCGTTTTTGCTGTCTTTGGTGGTTACACGAGATACAGGATTTCTGTCGAACCGAATGGTAATCATTTCAACCTTGCATTATAACATATCTCTGTATAATTAACATGGCTTGGGTAACTCTTATCTTTCCTGGTGTTGCAGGTTAATGGTCGTCAGTGTATTTGATAATTAATGCCTTTCATTATTTTGCGCAAATTTCTGTTTATGCGAGAGAACTTGGAAGGTGTTGATCGCATTTATGCCTATATAGCAACAAGCATTAGGATACTAGGATTAAAGCTACACCTTAAATGGTGAAGTTTTTATTCGATTTGTTATATGATGCATGGATCTACTCACGTGAATTGCCTTCGGAGACGACCCCGACCCAAATGGGTACCTGATATTTGGAGGCAGTGGTCAACCATTGGCCATCTCTCAAACCCTGGCTATAAAATGTACCGTTCACTGTGTGCGACAAAATCAGCGCTGAAAAAATAAAAGATATTTATAATAATACAGTAATACATTTTAAAGAAATAATCATTTAAAACAAAGTTTTAGATGAAAAAGAAACTTAAACAGGTTTAATAAATAGATTTTATCCAGTTTTGTTTTTTTTATATATGGTTTGAAAAACCAGAAAAAAATTTGAGACACTAGACTTTAATTTTATTAACAACTTTTAAGCTAACAATTTCTAGTATTATAACTGGAAAATAGGCCTAGGAGGGTTTTTTCACCCGTACCTCCGAATATTAATAAATAAATAGTGAAAAATAGTAAAGAAAATTCCACGGCCTGAACTCGAACCAGGGACCCTATAGGTTACAGCATTTCTAGGATTGCTGGAACAATTTTATTTATTTTTTCATCTGTTTTAAAATACTTGACTAATTCCTTACTTTGTTTTACAACAGGTGTATCACCTAATTGCCTCAGCACCTAGTCGCTCTACATTCGGGTGATTTTGCGACTATGTCTGTGAAGGAAATAATGTTAATGATAGTTTCGTCGTGGATCTTGGTGAAAAATTGGGTGATTGAGTTAGCAATATGATTGGATTCCTTATCCTCGTGCAATCATATTTCTTTAAGAATTTACGCCTTAGGAAAGATAGTCCCGGCCTGCGAACTAGTAACTGCTCTAACCAAGTCCTAAAGTCATGCAAATAGCGTTTCGCTTTCATGGCCGCAGTGGCGCAATTGGTTAGCGCGTTGGCGGTCCGAGCCAAAGGTTCCTAGTTCGAATCTAGGCTGCGGAATTTTCTTTCCTATTTTTCTTCATTAATTCGAACAGCTGAGGTAGGCGTACCATTAAAACCCTCACTGATCATCTAATGATTTAATCATATTTCTGTAACCTCGACGCCGTACAGAACAGAAAGTTCTCGAAAAAGCCGAGTCGAAACCTTGTCTTGGTCGTAGACTCATTAATGGAAATTGTGTGAAGCATGAACTTGTTATGGCACCAAAACCGAGCAGCAACTATAAACTATTTTGAAAAATTTTCCTTGGATTGGCTATCATGTTGGAAAGTCAGTAAAGGACGATAGCACATGACTTGCTCATTGTTGCTATCGTTCAAGTAAACCCAGTGCGAGTCTAGGATGACAATAAGCGTTGCTAAATATTTTTCTACAGGTCTTATTACTGGTGTTTTGCGTTCTGCAATGTGTCCAGGGAGGAGTTTATAAACGTATGGTTTAAATCTTTTGTCAATTCGTAGACCTTTTCGAATTATCTTATTTAGAAGAGAGAAGAAGAAAAGGGAGAAGAAGGAAACTACACTTGTCCACAAAGCAAAACAGTGGGAGACCATTCTTATATTCCATAACCCCCATAATATTCCAACCAACTTTTATCACAATAATTAATAATATAATCACCAAATTTTAAAACATTATTTGACACAAACTGACCGCTTAAACTTCTTAAAAATCACATAGATATAAAAAATATATTACCTATTTGGGTGATTGAGTCTCAAAGGGAGAAGAAGGAAACTCCATTTATCTTATTTACTGTCTTTGGAGATATACCTAGTCTCTTGGAGGTGGCATGCTGCGTGGGAGAGTTCTCTTGCAGAACGAACTTACGCTTACAGCCATAAGTCTTTCCAGGATCCCTTTTCATATAATAGAATCGTCAGTGGAACGATTTAAGTAATACTACACGACTGTGCAAGAATGATCTCTCCAATTAAAAATAATACCTAAGTAAAAATTTGTCTAATCACTTCTGCAACTTTACTAAGGTCTTAAATTTTTTTGCATCGTGTTGAAATTTTTTTTATTCTTATGAAAACTGACATATTCATTTTATATAATACCTTTTATGTTTTTTGAGAACTCTGAAATGTTCTCTTCTCATCAAAATAAAATTTTTATATTTTTACAGATTAAACTTTTACATGCCCGAGTGCACAAACTTTTTACTTGTTCTTAAATTTTTGGAAAGGGGTTGTATAGCTATATTATACTACCAAAGGGAAGCATCCGAACCTGTAAGTCGAAATACACTACCTACCCAAAAGTGATCGGACACTTTCGATTTCAGACGTTTTGTCGAATATCTAGAAAAATACATGAGGAATTATCTGAAACTTCAGGGGTGTAAAGACCATCTTACACCTCATTTATTTCAGCGAAGATTTTGTCCCGAAGGCAAATAGGGGACCAGCAACAAAGTGAACCAAAAAATAATGTTTGGGATCACCCTGTAAAAAATAATGCTTGAAATGCGTTGTAGCTGATGCATACGATTGAGAGGCTTCTTTTACTTATCTGTGTTTATTTATATGAGAATAGCACATATATTCAAGGAAATATAAAGGTTTCTAAAAAAAAAAAAACGAAATGTTTTCTTAAGTTTTTTGTTTATAACATGCAGACTTTTCAAGCCAACGCAATGCTATTTTCAGGAAACTTGAAAATAAGGGGTTTTCTCCAAATTTTTATTTTTGGATTGAACACCAGCATCGACTTCTCCTTACGCTGAAGGCATTTTGACTTCATAAAGGCATATTGCGTCATATCAGCGTAAGGAGAAGTTGATACTGGTGTTCGAACCAAAAATATAATATTTGGAGAAAACCCCTTATCGTTTTGTTTATTTTTGAGAGCAATTGATTTTTAACTCATTCTATCGGCGATGTCTTGCTGAATTTTCATGATATTTGCTTGGGCTTTTTATAAGAGTAGCTCTATACATTTGGCTAATAAATTATGCAAAAGACATTTTGGTAACGCTTGCGCATGCGCAGTTAAACATTATTTAGTAAAAATGCTCATATTTCATCAAATATTCAATATTTTGTTATTCTGATTGCAGGATGTTGTCTATACTGTCGCTTGTGAAGTTTTCTGAAAATAGCATTGCATTGGCTTGAAAACCCTGCATGTTATAAACAAAAAACTTAAGAAAACATTTCGATTTTTTTTAAAGAAACCTTTATATCTCCTTGAATATATGTGCTATTCTCATACAAATGAACACAGAGAAGTAAAAGAAGCCTCTCAATCGTATGCTACAGCTGCAACGCATTTCAAGCATTATTTTTTACAGGGTGATCTCAAACATTATTTTTTGCTTCACTTTGTTGCTGGTCCCCTATTTACCCTCGGGACAAAACCTTCGCCGAAATATGAGGTGTAACATTCTCTTTACACCCCTAAAGTTTCAGAATAATTCCTCAAGTATTTTTCTAAATATTCGACAAAACGTCTAAAATCGAAAGTGTCCGATCACTTTTGGGTAGATAGTTCATGTTACTCACCTGAAGCTACTACTGATGTTTGCAAAATACGAACTCTTCATATTTGTTTCGTTCAAAATAAAACCGTGAAAACGAAAAAAAAGTATGAGCGCATATAGCTATACAAGGACTGCATTGTTACTTTTAGCGTCGTAACGAGGTTTTTTGCATCTTTGGCAAAGACACTTTTTTATCGCCCGCTATATACTTTGTTTTTAAATTTTTTACTTAATTTTTAATACAATTTAATAATTTAAATACAGATATCATTCAGTAATACCATCATCTTTGCGCTCTTAGAATCTTTGCACCCGGGGCGAGTTCCCCATTTGCGCCACACTCGTTACGGCGCTGATTACTTTGACACCCTTGTAAGTCACCTAAGTATTTTCTACATCTGTAACATTTCAATATTCCCTATGAGACCGAACGTTTGGTATAACTTGTATTAATTATTATTATTGTGCGTCCTAGTGGACAAAATTATTATTAACTAAGGTTTGTCGATTAAATACTGTATGTGATTTGTAAGGATGGTTTGAACATGGTGTGTATGGTTATTACAGTCTTGTTTATCACATTTCCAAACTTTGGCGTTGTTTTAGTGATATGACATTCCAGTCTTTTATACTGTTATAAGGGAAATACATTGATTGGAAGAATGTAATTGGAAACTTTCGCTTTAAGACGTCTTGTCGAATATCTAGCAAAATACTTGACGAATTATCCTGAAATTTCAGAGTGTAAAGAAGATGTTACATCTCATATATTTCATCTAAGGTTTTCTCCCGAAAGCAAATAGGGGACCAGCAACGAAGTGAACCAAAAAAAAAATAATGTTTGGGATCACCCTGTAAAAAAATAATGGTTGAAATACGTTGTAGCTGTAGCATATGATTAAAAGGCTTCTTTTATTTATCTGTGTTCATTTGTATGAGAATAGCACGTATATTCATGGAGATATAAAGATTTCTTTAAAAAAAATCGAAATGTTTTCGTAAGTTTTTTGTTTATAACATGCAGAGTTTTCAACCCAATGCAATGCCATTTACAGTAACCTTGACAAACTACAGTAGAGACAACACACTGCAATCAGAATATAAAAATATTTAATATTTGATGAAATATGAGCATTTTTACTAAATAATGTTTAACTGCGCATGGGCAAGCTTTATCAAAATACCTTTTGCATAGTTTATTAGCCAAGTGTATAGAGCTATTCCTATAAAAGCCCCAAGGAAATATCTTGAAAATTCAGAAAGATATCGTCGATAGAATGAGTTAAATTTCAGTTGCTCTCAAAAATAAGCACAGCAATAAGGGGTTTTCTCCAAATTTTATTTTTGGACCGGATACCAGTAAAAACGTATTCTTCTTATGCTAATATGAAGGCATATTGAGTTCATGTCAGCGTAAAAAAAAGAAGTTGATACTGGTGTCCGTCCAAAAATAAAAATTTGGAGAAAATCCCTTATCGTTTTGTTTATTTTTAAGAGCAGCTGAAATTCAACTCATTCTATGGGCGATATCTTTCTGAATTTTCACTATATTTGCTTAAGCTTTTTATAAGAGCAGCTCTATACATTTGGCTAATAAATTATGCAAAAGACATTTTGGTAACTCTTGCCCATGCGTAGTTCAACATTATTTAGTAAAAATGCTCATATTTCATCAAATATTAAGTATTTTTATATTCTGATTGCAGGGTGTTGTCTATACTGTAGTTTGTCAAGCTTACTGAAAATGGCAATGCATTGGGTTGAAAACTCTGCATGTTATAAACAAAAAACTTCCGAAAACATTTCGATTTTTTTAAAGAAATCTTTATATCTTCCTGACTATAGGTGCTATTCTCATCAAATGAAAACAAATAAATAAGAAAAGCCTCATAATCATATGCTAAAGCTACAACGCATTTCAAGCATTATTTCTTACAGGGTGATCCAAAACATTATATTTTTGGTTCACTTCGTAGCTGGTCCCCTATTTGCCTTCGGGAGAAATCCTTCGCTGAAATATATGAAGTGTTACATCCTCTTTACACCCCTGAAATTTCAGGATAATTCGTCAAGTATTTTGCTAGATATTCGACAAAACGTCTAAAATCGAAAGTGTCCAATTACTTTCTTCCAATCAGTGTATTTTTTCTGTGTTGAGGATATTATCCGTGGTGGTTGAATCAATAGGGCTTTAGATGGTCTACATTCTGGATTATAGGTAACCCATCCCTTCATAAAATTAGCAGGTGCGCATTGTGGTAGAAAGCTTTGACAAGTTCCTTAAGTTTCACGAGCGTTACTATAGAAGTGTAAGTGAGTATAGCCAGCTCATTACATGTCTGTGTAATAGACTGATACCCATTTAGGGCTGCTTGGATGATATTATTAAAACCCACTTTAACTTTATCGTGCATAAATTTATGTGTTACTGCCCATATCGGCAGGCAGTAAGTAATTTTAGGGATTATCTTCGAATTCAAAAGATAATTAGTGCAAACATTTTTTTAGCGATACATGTCCAGTTCTAAGTCTGAATAAGATGGACTTTTGTTGGTAGGAGAACCATTTTGGGGAGGAATGTTTCAAGTTTCCTATCCTTAGAAAGAGATTTTTATAGTTCTTTCTTAGTAAGGGTTTGTCGTAAATTTTTTTACCAAGAAACATAACCTATTAAGTTGAACTATCAAGTTTTCCATATGGGCGACGAAATTTAATTTATTATCAAATATAATCCCAAGAATTTTGTGTGTGTTTAAATGGGAAGATTTTCCAGTAACCAAGGATGTTGTTTTATCTTGATTAATAATCATTCCTCTTTGTCGACACCATAAAAGCAGTGTATCAGTATCTTTCTTAATATCTTGATTTACTTGATGTTCAGAAAATTTACTAAATGTCCGAGTAAGAATAATATCATCTACGAAAGCTCTTAGTTGGAAAGTCAATGGCAGAGAGGCTACTGGTGCAAGAAAGGCAGCAAAGAGGATATTACTTGGGCTGACCCTTGTGGTATGCCTCGCATGGACGGACAACAAAATTTTTTCTGGTTATATAATAAAATGTTCATTCGATTGGCAAATAGGTCACAGATCAAAGTTAACGTGCGTCCTGATATACCATAGGCTTCTAGATCTTCGATTAATTGAGATCTCGAGACTAAATTAAAAGCCTTGGCTATATCTATCGAAACAATCACAAAGATTTGATTTTTATTAAGCGCCCCAACAGCCTCCAATAGGATAGAAAGGAGGAGATCCCGTGTAGTTGTCTGAGGTCTACCTGCATATTGATTCTTAGGGATGCATTTCCACAAGTGTATCGTCATTGGCTTAAAAACGATTTTTTCAATGATCTTAAACATTTAAGGTAGTACCGAAATTGGCCGGTAGTTTTTAATATCATCTTCGCTACCTGCTTTAAAAACGGGATGTATAGAAGCTAACTTTAATTCCTGGGGAAATTTACCTTGTTCCCAAATACATTGAATAAGATGGGCGAGTAAGCAATTACCACAGTGCCCGCAATTTTTTATAACCTTATGATTAATTATGCCATCTATGGAGTTTTTCTTCAGCTTAATCGTCTTTATTGTCCAATAAACTGCATGTGGGAAAAATTTAGGCAATTGAAAATCAGTATTGCTTGTTCGCTGGATTGCGTCGACGACTTTAGGTAGACTTATGTCAAAAGGATTATCAATCCATTTCAGATATTCCATAACTTTATCAATTTTTAGTCGTTTGTTATTTCATTTTTGATCTCCTGCCACGAATTTCCATAGGTCAAATTGATTATTGGTGGAAGTAAGGTATTGTCGCTTAGCCAGTCGAATTTCCTATTTATAAATTTTGTTTAGATGTTTCAATTCCTCCAAATCATAAGGGTCTCTCGTCAGTGTAAACTTTTTGTATTGTTCTTTTCTTTTCCGCCAAATACTAATAATCTGTCTTGTCCACCATGGAGAATGCTTATTGCAAGTGACACGCGATTGGACGGTCAGGCCATTATTAAATAATATATTGGGTATTGTTGCAAGGTCGACAATCGTACTCTTGAATAGCCTGTTTAAACATAGTCCAATTGACCTTTATCATAAACTCTCGTTCTCATACACTTTCTTAGCCTTCGTAGCCTTGACTACCCATGTGACCACATAAAAAATGGCGTCCTTTGGTCGGGTTGTAAGCATTTGTGATTTGAGTAAAATTTATTTTTTTACATTTTCCGTAGGTTTTTAGGTTAGTACGTCCAGTATCCGCCATTTGCATTTTGTAAAAAAATCAGTGACGTTTAGTGACAACCAATCACAATACAGGGGATATTATTGAAGTTATATTTAAGATCTGTTTGGGGTAAAGATGGACGTCGACTGTTACATTTATCTAGATTATAATTATAACCCAATTTAACTCTAAGTTTCATAGTAATAGTTTTGTGATCACATTTCGGGATCACAAATCGTTTCTTTAATAACTGAAGATAAATTATACTAAAAAAATGATAGCATAACATAGGCACTTTCTTTTGCTTAATAAACAAGACTTTATAATAACAAAATTGATTGTCAGTAATCAGTATTTTGTCAATAATCCCATAAAGACTGATACATAGTAAGTGTTTTTGATTCAAGGAATTGTCTGAAACTCGGTGCTATTAAAGTTTATCTTATCACTCTGAGTATATGTTAATTTTTAACATAATAGCATGCCCAGGTCCTCCTCAAAGAATAAACTGGATTTGTAAAGAAGTTAGACTTGGAGCTAAATTATCCCAATTAAATGACGGCAGTCATCCCTATCTCTGCTCAAAATCCTTTCTTCATCGTCCGTCGTCATTGTCATACCTACATTTCCCATGCACAGAGCCACCATACAGTCATTTAGATAGCCGTTTATCGATCGTATGTCCAGATTACTTAAAGCCGATTAAAATATTACATCCATTATATTTCTCTTTACTTCACATATACCGATTACATTACCATTCGAAACTCGGTGTCATCTATTTAGGGCATCCACACGCATTCGTTGGTTTCTCGTGCTTCTTCTGCAGAACCCCAAGTTTCATTCCCATATGCCAACGTTGGCAGCAGCACGCTTTCAAACACTGCCATTCGAGCACGCGCAGATAAATTCTCGTTCCTTGCGTATTTCCTCAGAGCACCAGCAACTTGCAGCACAGCGCATCTTGAAATCTTGCCATAAAGACTACTTTCTCACTCAAATCATCACAAATACTGTAATTCATTCACTTGCTCCCGAAAAGCTCCATTCAATTTCATCCTCCATTTTGTTTCAAACACAATCATCTTCGACTTTGGAACGCTGATTCTCATATAGAAATAAATAATTACCTTAACTACTGTGGATGTCAATTCCTTAAAACACAAAGTGAGTCCGCTTTTCCACAAAGATTTTTATTCACCATGAATATGCATATTTCGACTACCACAAAACGAGATGACAACAAATTAAAACGAACTGTGCAGGAAAACCGTCATGTCTCAGTTCCAGAATTTAGTGTTGCATGGAATGCTAGTACTGACAGAAAGTGTCAACTGACACGTACCGACGCCATCTCAAATCTATGCCGACGATATTCATTTTGTAAAGAAAAAGTTAAGCCAGAAATAAATTAGTCTGACGTCAGTTAAGTCTAAAAACATGTGACTTGAGCAAACGTACCTTAAAACTGAAACATTACTAAGTGGAGCAAGGTAATTTTTAGTGTAGTAGAAGTTTACTATATGGGCTAGACCACAGAATCAACGTGTAATACGTAGAAAAGGTGAGGAATTTCGACCAGAGTGCTTACACGATCCAACAAATTTCCTGCGATTGTCATGTTCTGGAGAAATTTCCTGCAGAAACATCGACATTTTACCAAGGCCAATACAATCGCCCGACATGTCACCTATAGAAAACCTATGAAGGATTCTTAAACGAAATATATAGAAGCGAAAGCCCCCCACCACAGAGCGGTTTAAAAGGATTTGATCGACGAATGGAACAAAATCACGGCAGAAAATTGCAAAATGTTCAGTTAAGACCATGTCACAACGTATTCAAATTTTATTAGCAGCAAAAGGTGATGCTACAAAATATTGATTGCATTTATTTCATTTATATCGTTTTTTGAAAATATAAGTATGGTTGTTTTGATTTAAAGCAGTCAGAAAATTACTAGTCTTAAAGTAATGCAACTTGTTGCCAGGTCTTAATTTTTTGCATCCTGTTGAAATTTTTCTTTTTTCTTAGCAAAACTTTTCTTTCTTTTTATGTTGTTTTTTTATTTTTATTTTTTTAAGAACTGAAATATACTCTTTTCAGCAAAATAAATTTTAGTATCATATTTATTTTTCCTTTTTCGAGGCCATTTACTCGACTTTAAGCTTATGTAATTAATTCACGCGAAACATAAATGGTATTTTTTTAAATTTCTATTGTTTTTATTGTAGAGATGTGGTTTTATATGTGGGAGTGTGCAAAAATTTAAAGCACGTTTAGTTGGAGTAGGATGTTCACAAGATCCCGGAAAAGACTATAACGAAACCTACTCACCAGTAATACGTTTGGAAAGCTTGCGAACATTAATAGCTGTCGCCAAAATGAAAAACTATCACATGAAATGGTTTTTGAAATTCGTTCTGGTCTCAACGTACTGGTATTTCACTCCTCTCTGTTTGTTTGCATTTTTACAGATTAAATTTTTACATGATCAAGTGAGCAAACTTTTTACTTGTTCTTAAATTTTTGCAAGGTAGGAATGCTGGAATAACTGAACTAATTTTGCGTCTAATAACTGCATGATGGTCGATATTGCTGTAAACATCGGAAATAAAAGGTCTAGAAATAACGCGTTGGCTACATTAAAAAACGCGACAATCGACAATCGAACAGTGTAGTGAAAAGATACGAGCGGTCCGGGAGCCGAGCTTCCATAAAACACTCGCCCATAAAGTAACCAAGGGAATTACACTGAATTAGAGGAGAAGCCTGATGTCCCTCGAGAGTCACCCTGAGAATAGAGTTCTAACTTGGTAGGACGAGGAATAAGATTGTTGATTGACGTAGTGATAGCCCTGAGCATCTGCGGCTAAGATATCCAGAAGTCGGGGAAGACGACCTTATTGATATCATCGAAAATGACTTCCAGCAGATGAAGGGGTCTTCGTATCCTTGTGGAACCCCTAAAGGCTAGAGGGTGATCCAATATACTGGCTACCAAGAAATTATCGTGTGTCTCGAGTTTAAGAAGCAATTTCTTAAGGAGCATCTGGACGTAGCTACCAATGTGGGCCATACCGAGTTCTTCATAAATAGAATAGTTGTTGGCAACTCTTCTATCGAGCTGAACAACGGCCCTGAGAGATACATTTTGGAAGGTCTGTAGTTCCCTCCACCTCGATTTGCAGATAGACGCCCAGGCAGGCATTCCATGGAGCAAGGTGGTGCGGATCACCACCTTGTAGAGCAAGAGTTTATTGTCCAATCCAAGGGCACTGTTTCTCCCCAGAAACGAAATCAGGCTGAACTTCGCCTTTTTAGCCTTGTTGAGAGCATATTGAACATGGTCATTCCAGTTTAGCTTAGAGTCAATCTTTATGCCCAGGCATTTGTAGCTCTTTACCCAATCCAGATTCCTGCCATATAAGGCGAGAGTCCCTGGAGGATTCCTGCGTTTACGTGTAATGAACATTTGTCAACGTTGAGCTTTGCATTTGTCAACATGCTTTACATTTGTCGAACCATTTTCGCACTGTTGCAAAGTCTTTTGTAAGCGACTGATGACGTGTGCGGGATTCCTCAGGCAAGTCATGATGACCGCATCATCAGCGAACAAATACAGATTACACTTTGCGAATTCCGGTAGGTCATGAATGAAAAATTGAACAACGCCAGGCCCAGGACGGAACCCTAGGGAACACCCGCGTTGACGTCACAGGATCAGACAAGGTGTTACCAACCCTGACACGAAAGGATCTATGCGACAAGAAGGAGCGAACCAAGGCAATCAGCTCGTCAGGGAAACCACAATTTATCATTTTAAAGATGAGACCGTCGTGCCATACTTGGTCGAAGGCTTTATGGACATCGAGAAAAACAATTCCGCCGTACATCGAATAATTGAGAGGACTACTCAAGTCTTCAACCAGCCTCCAAATCTGGAGCTGGCAGGAGTGCTCCTTGCGAATTAGAGTATTTGACTCGCAAAAGTCATTGAACCTCTTCAGGATTGTGCGTTCGAAGACCTTTAGAAAGAGTAGGCAATAAGCTGATGGGCCTGTAGCTGACAGGAAGAGCGGGATTAAGGCAGGCTTAGGTATAGAGAGGATGACTGAGTTTTTCCAGGTATCGGGGAAGTAGCCGTGATTTCAGCAGCCGTTTAAAATCTTAGTAATAGTCCAGATTACCTTAGGAGGCAAATTCTTGAGAGCACCATTAGTGATGGAGTCTAGACCAGGATGGAAATCATGAAAATTTGGCAAAATGTGTGCACGAAACTGTCAATCCACCCATTTTGGTGACTTTCGGTGGAACTCATGAAAATTTGGCAAAAAGTGTGCACGAAACTGTAAATTCACCCATTTTGGTGACTTTCTGTTCGATATCTCGGCGTTGTCAATGACATGGAGAGGGTTATGTACACGATGGATGAGATCATACTTTATGCAGCCATCTTTAACTAGACATGTGTTCTCGATACCAGCCAGTTTATCTTCAAAGGGGGTGGTGAATTGACTCTTCAGTGAGTTTGCAATTAGTTGGGCCTTTTCCTGGGGACTGCTAACAAAATTCTCATCTTCCGTAAGCAGAGGAGGTAGATAGGTGGCCTTCTTGTTCTTGAGGGCCCTGACTATACACCAGAGTGAATTGTCCTGGACTGACAGAATCTTGATACTGCTGCACCACCTTTGGATTCGTAGCTCCTTCACCTGTTCGCTGACCTTTCGTGCTAGCCTGTTGTACTTAGTCTTGAACTGCAGGCACCTAGTACGTTGCCACAGTCTTCTGAAGGGATTCTTTTCATGTATGAGTTGCCTGATGTCAGGTCTCTTTCGGTCAATGGCAGTAGCGCTAGCATCACTGGCTGATATAATCGATTGGGTGATAACACTGACATTACCATCAATGTCAACATTGTTGTCAGGATCCGTATATGAAATGTTACACTCCTTGAGCAAATCTCTAAATAGCTTCCAATCCTGCTTCCGGCGGAGACTGGCCCTCAGGTCAAGGTTTAAGCCTTCGAAGTTGAGAGCGACTGGGCGATGATCAGAGGATAAGTCGTTCACCGTAAAGATGTTATACGGTTTGAAAAACCCTTTGAGGACGGCAATGTCAAGTACATTACTAACGGGCGAGTGGTCGCAATAGTAGGTGTCGTCAAGAGGACTGATGACTAAGGTATCAATTTGGTTCATCAAGTAGCCATGGAGAATAGAACCGTTATGGTTCATACGTTTGGAATTCCAGTGTGGGTGTTTGGCATTCAAGTCACCCGCCATAATAACAGGAATGGGCCCATTTAGTAGATCATCGAGTCGCAGGGATCAAGCTTATGCCTGGGCGAGTTATACAAGGAGATAAATTTAACTTCCCCTACGTCCACGTCGTTTATAATGACTGACACAGCTTCCATTCCCTCGAAACTAGTAGTGGTAGTCTCACGATGATCGATGCCCTGTTTTACTATGATTGCTACCCCGCCAGAAGCAGGGACAACAGCATTTATAAGGGGTCTATCCTTGCGGTAAATCGAATAAGCAGGCAATTTGAAGGTCTGACTCGGTTTGAAATAAGTCTCACACACAAACGCAATATCAAAATTCCAACATGTAAGGAAGTTGTAAAACTCTATGCGATTGTGAGAGAGCCCCCTCGCGTTCTAAATAATGCAACGAAGCTTACCTTGCTTAATTACTCTATAGGAGTGTCTATCCATGATTAATTTCTGTTTCGGCTGACTTGTGAGACAAACTGAGGCAAATCTTTTCTTTTTTCCTTGAGAAGGTTCATTAAGTTCCCCACATATCTGTATACTCTGGTCAATTCATTGGGGTCTATAATTCCTGTATTGGCAGAACTGGAGGCGACAGAAGCATATGTTCTACCATCCACTGTTTTGGTGCTTTTGAATTTTCTAGCCTGGGGATACTTTGGACATTTCGTAGATCTGTGGTGACCTTCACATCTGATGCATTTGGGGGGACCTTTGCCCTTAATATTAGTGCAATCTCTATTCTGGTGGTCGCCCGCGCACTTGTTGCAGCGGGGCGATTCGGTGCAACCCTGAGAGACGTGCCCGAAACGCAAGCAGTTAAAACACTACAAGGGCTTTTTACTTCCTCGGAATATTTCGACGGTAACAGCTAGAGGTCCAATGCGATTAAGGCTTAGGAACGTCTTGTTATGTTCAGTATTTTGTAACAGTACCAGGACTATTTGCTTTTTTCATTTCCACTGAGCCATTTGCTTTTTTCACCCTGATGGTTTTTTCCGGGAAGTAATTAGCTTCTTTGAGGTCAACACAGAAGTCCTCAACGTCATTGGTTACGTCAACATTCCTAACGACGTATTTAAGCATTTTTTCCGATTTGAGGTGGTGGTGCTGAATTTTAAGCACATCTCTGCTTTTAATTCCAGCCGCCAGAATTTTGTGGGTCTCTTCATCATGGTACCTAATCTTAATTGTGTCTGGTCTACTTGTGTGGGCGGTGATTTTGTCCAGCTGCACATGGGTCTTGATCTCCTCCAGGACCTCCTTGATGGGTTTCCCATGCCTACGGATTATTATTGGCGGAATGTAAATGGCTCTATTTTAACGAGTAGAACTGTCAGGAGTAGGGCGGTTTCAAGGCTTAGCCTTTCTCTCTCTTATTACGGCAGTGGCACTATTATTGATGTCAATAGCAGACTGAAAACTGTCAATCCTCATATCTCTTTTGATTTTTTACTTTGATGTGTTCTCCATCCACCCCCATCGTTATCGTTAATATCATCTGTAAGGCTTCTCTTACACCCAACATTTTTTGATGAATCTAAATTAAAAAGTTTTTCAGAAGGGACACCTGCTGCGCCTTTACCAGCAGACTCCCAGTTTTGCCCTCTGCAGGAATCATTAATAAATAAATGCTGAGCTTTTGCCAGCAATATGTTCAAGACCTTGTTTAAAGCTATTATCGAGACGATTTAGTCTATCAGTGAATTCAATATGGGAGTTGAGAATTTCGGCATTAAAAGACGCTACCATATTGTGCTATTTCTATAGTGCCCGGCACGAAAGAAAAAGGAAACTGGCGCATGTGTAAATGAATAAAACTCGTTCAACCAATCAGAAACGGACTGGAAACAAGGTATTACTTATTTCTGGCATCAGTAGTAATACCCTGATTCCTGTCCGTTTCTGATTGGTTGAAAGAGTTTTATTCATTTACACATGCACTATAGTTACTATAGTGTAGTATAGACCCTTTATTTCCGATAATTTTGTGTGTTGTGCAGTTAAACGAATGCAGATGAAAGTACACAATGCAAGAAAAAAGAGAAGTAATGAATTTGAACATTTGTTGCCGTAACGCTTTTCCACCTGACACAAAGGCTATAATGTCGCTATATTATACTATGTATATTATATTATGTCGCTATATTATATTATGTATTCTCAATCTGCAACATTTCAATATTCCCTAAGAGATCGGGCTTTCAGGACACCATATATTTATGTAAACTTCTCAGATATTTTGAACTTTTTAATAAACGTCCATAAAGCTTTTTTTTTTTAATTTTTTTTACGATACATGAACTTTTTTTTACTAGCAGTCGCGACCAGATCTTTGGATTCTTTCTTACCAGCTACTTTTTCCGGGTCCGAGAGGATCGGGTTGAGGTTCTTTCGGGGAACCATGGCAAAAGCTTGCGTCGTTGGCATGAACAGCGTGAAACTTACGCCTGGAGACGAACCTGTGGAGAACAATAATTCTGTCTTTTAATTCGTCGCGAGATTTAATTTTTACAAAGAGTATATTGTTATACTACTTATAGGATGATAATACAAGTTACTTTCGAAAGGATAAACGCAGCACTCCTATCATTCGTTTGTTTCGCCAAACTATTAATCTTTTATTTATAAATAATCTATATTTACGAAGAAGAAATTTTTGTAAATTCAATTAGTAAATGATTTAAAGAATGATTTTACTAATATAATTAATATGTTAAGGATCAACTAGATATTTATTGCACAATAGCAGGATTGGGCGAATGAAAAGCACTCATCTCAGCCGCGACATTTTATAATTAGAACCAATTACACTCGAATTATTAGAGTCTCTTCCTTATAATATCGGTTGCAGGAAATTTTGGTTTATTTCTAAAGGACTTACTCGCCTCAAGCGTAAGATCGCTAGGCCCGGAACTATGCACCAATAATAATATTTTCGATAGCGACAATAGATCCAAAGAAAGTAAATCATGAAAAACAACTCTATAGAAATGATTGTCTGAATACGTAATTATGGCAGGAATGTATTATGGATATCTTCAGGGCAATCTCTCATACCTGAAATTTCCAATGGTAGTTGTTTTCGATCATTTAGATAATAAAGGCCGTCTTCTCTACAGTAAAAACAGCCAAACTTGCAGCAACATTAAGGAACTGAGTAATATAATGAATGCACTCCTCTGAAGAGTTCACCAACATGCCTCACTCACATCACTTTTCATTTATTTCATACAAGATGGTCCTAATTAAGTGAAATAACATTATGATTTCTTATAAAGCTGTTCGTCTTTTTAGAAATGCGTATGTATATACACAGTCGTATGTAACATTTCATTCAGGGTCCAGATGAATAAACCTAGAATATATTTTCATCTACATATGTGTATTAAATGGGCCCTCTTTGTTATTGGACTTTCAAGTGACTTGCTGCATTGCTTTAAAGTGTTCACAATAGCTCAATTGGTTAGGATAGCGATATTTATCGTCGTTAGTAAGGCTGCATGCGAGTCAAATAATTTCAAGAAAACTTTGATTTGAACCATTCGAACATGCTATCAAATCTACAGTCAGTGACAAAAAATTAGCACCACCATCATTTTCACTGAAATTCTTTTAATGAAACAAAATTCCAAATGCTCTTTTGGGATACAGACACTTAATAATCTTCAGAAACAATCTAGCTTCATAAAAATAAATTGAATGTCCACTTATAATTTTAAAAAAAAATTGTTTTACTCAGGTGATATTTCTGAGTGACAAAAAATTAGCATCAGCTACAAAAAAATGGTTTCGCCCTAAAGCTAGGCTCATTTAACTCAAGTACGGGTGATATATTTACTTTATCATGTAGTAAGAGCAATTACTACAAGTGAAAAACTTAATTAATAAACATACAACAAGATGGGACGTGGTTCAGTGCTGTCAGAGTATGAAAGAGGTCAAATTGATGCCTTCAAACAAGAAAACATCTCTATTCGTGAAATTGGGCGTCGATTGAAGAGAAGCCCAAAGGCTATTTCCAACTATTTGAGAAATCCTTGGGAATATGCAGTTTACAAGGATTCTGGAAGACCTCGTGCCCATAATGGAAGGTCAGTTCGTCAGATTGTCAGAGCTGCATCCAACTCAAGTCAAACAGCAAAACAAATTCGTGATGAACTGCAGCTCGACACAAACCTGCGAAACGTTCAGCGTGTGATCCATGACTGCCCGCATCTTCTGCGACAGCACATCAAGAGGAAGACACCACTCACTGATATCAAGAAAACAGACCTCAGTTTGCCAGAAAATACATGGGTTGGACTTCAGAATTGCAAAATGTCATATTCACAGATGAAAAGAAGTTCAACCTTGACGGACCAGATGAATTCTCATACTATTTTCACGATTTGCGAAAAGAAAAACAAGTTCTTTCACGAAGACAGCTTGGCGGTGGATCTGTAATGATCTGGGGAGCAATTGTTTTTCAGAAGAATTGTGACTTGAAGTTTCTCAGTGGACGAATCAATGCACAAGGGTATTTGTCAATGCTGAAAGACATTTTCCCTGATTTTGGACCAATTATGGCTGGAAATGATTGGGTATTTCAGCAAGGTAATGCTCCCATCCACAAAGCACATGTTGTAACACGGTGGTTTGAGGGAAAAAAAATCACTGTTCTGCAATGGCCAGCTATGTCACCTGATTTGAATCCCATTGAGAATGTTTGGGGGTTGCTATCACGAAAAGTGTATGAAAACAATCGTCAGTACAAAAATGCTTCTGACTTGAGATGTGCCGTCATTGATGCTTGGGAAAATTTAGATCATTCATTGATTAAAGGATTAATTACTAAGATGCCTAATCGTATCTTTGAGGAAATTTCACAAAAAGGCAAATCCACCACATATTAAGACCATTCAGAGGATTTTTTTGTAGCTGATGCTAATTTTTTGTCACTCAGAAATATCACCTGAGTAAAACAATTTTTGTTTTAAAATTATAAGTGGACATTCAATTAATTTTTATGAAGCTAGATTGTTTCTGAATATATTAAGTGTCTGTATTCCAAAAGAGCATTTGGAATTTTGTTTCATTAAAAGAATTTCAGTGAAAATGATGGTGGTGCTAATTTTTTGTCACTGACTGTACATTAAAACAATTCAAAATGAATTGATCTGTTTCTCGAGTCATTCGAGCCTTTATCGAATTCATTTGAACTAGCACTGAAGTTTGGCTGCTGTAACGAATTGTGTGATTCATTCAATTAATTTGTATACAACAGCTTTTGAATACCTTATTCGAAACCTATTCGAATGGCCTTTGAATATTCCTTTCGAAACCATTTGAACATGTTTCTTTTGAACATACCTTAGTTTTCTTCACTTTTCTCAACATATTTGTTGTAATATTTCCGTATGAAAGACCTAGATGATGAATTTGGTTCTATTTATAGCACTATTGTTTTAACGTAAAAGTTAACGCTGCAGTCGTACGCGTACGAGTGGTTCTGAAATCTTTGAATTTCAATTAGGTATTTTAATTGAAACTGCATTTACAATGTCCCCGAAGATTTCTAATGGATTAGTCTGCCATAAACACCGAAATGAGCTATTATTTGTAAGTAGTTATAAGCTTATTTTCGGATGTATTCGAAGGTTTCGAATGGTATCGTTCGGATAAAACCAATTAGAGCTTACAGGAGTGATCAGTCTTCTTGAATCGAATTAATCGAATGGATGTGATTTCAATTCAAGTGTTTTTGAACTCTTTCCGAATCCATTTAAAATTTGTTTCATTTGAAGCAGAATTTGTGGTTTTCAAATGCACCCTTATTCGACTCGAATTAACACTCGTACGCAGCCTTCGTCGTTAGTTTGAGTCCAGATTTCGATTTTTCCCCCCTTTTCTACATCGTAATTACCAACTTATTGAATTATTATCTTCAGATTGTCAAGTTCTTTTTTTTTTTTTTTTTAATATGCGCCTTTTTATTAATCCTTATTTTACAGTCTTCCTTAGTTTTTAGATTTACCGCATTGCAGAAGTGAAGATAATTTCATCTAAAAGTTTTTACTTAGTTTTTAATGATTAAGAAGATCACTGATCTCATATATATCCTGTTGTTGGTAATATAAAACATTTAGGCATAGACATTAATAACACATGCCTGCGATGGTTTATTATCAAGAAAATTTCCAGTGATTTTTACTAATTTCAACATGCTGATTTCAAATTTGAAAAACATTTTGCGCTATCACGTCAGGTTTGTTCGCAAAACCCCATGCTCATTTTACTCGTTATTTTGTAAAAATGGACAATATTATAATCGTCGCCAACTAACCTTAGAGCCCCGTTACTCCATTTCGGAAGGCAACAACACATTCTGCGCTTGCGCAGTTAATAAAAAAATAGTTCTACAATTTATTTATTATTATTTATTTATTAAAATCTTATTTTTTATTTACATTTCGTGATAGATGAAAACTAAATTCATTTTCAAAATCAGCATACCAAAATTTTATTAAATCGCCTATAAAAATTAAAACAACTTTCCAAAAATTGAAATTCGCTAGAGCTTTATAATCGCATGTTTAATTTCTGGCAAGACTTACTTTTAAAAAAGTCCTGAAGACCTCCGGCGACCAAAGCTGTCGTCATTGTGTCATAGATAGAACAATTTTCAGTAAAGATGGTGGTGGTGATGTCACCCAAGGGTTGGGGGAAGAGCACCTTGTCTAGCACATGTATGACAACCTGAGGATCGTCAACAACGTTCAACTTCGTGAGAAGAACGCCATTGGCAGTCAGCCTCTAGGAAGAAAAAAACAGAAAAAATAAGCGCATTATTCATGGGATATCAAATTAATGTAATTAAGGACCTTAAAAATTCAATTGTAAAACATGCTAGTTAATTCATACAATCAACGGTAAAAATTAATTGTAAAATAAACAAACGTTTTTTCGTCCATTCTAACAGTATATAGAAATTTTAACAAATAGCCTACACATACTAAGCGACAGTTTTAAATTTATATTATTTCCATGATTATTCCAATGATTTCAAAGTCGTCCGTAATAAACTTCAATAGTTCCTGGATAATCTTTCCATTAATTGTTAATGTCCGTTTTATCGTTTTAGCCTACTTTCTAAAAGGAAAAGGAGGCTATTTAAATCGCTATTTGTGAATGTGTATTCCTAACAGATAATGAACCAATCAAGATGTGTCACTGGAATTAATTATCTTGCTGAAATTTTAAGAACGGTTTCCGAAGGAAAGAAGAGTCCACTAACACCTAATGGAAAATTCCAATCTACAATGTTCTATCAAATAATGTCTACTGAAGTTTACAAGCGAACACGATCAAAGATCGCAGTATTCTAGATAAATAAGAGGCATGTCTTCCCCTTTTTTAATGCAAGATTTAAGATGAAGAATAAATAAAGTAACAAAAGAAGTGCAAATGAAGAGCAATTTTTAAATAGAGACATTGAAGCAGTGCTCAACTGATATGTAAGAATGCTTGAATGAGTGCATCCTATGTCATATTCCCCAAAAGCATGAAACTGAATAAACATTGGAATCATGGAATTTAATTCACTGACAATCAGAACTGTGTCGATGAGAACCACATAATTCTTACACGACTGTAAGAAATGAATAATCAATGCAACTATCAGATATTACCTGAAAAGTCCTGGACTAGACTATTAAATCAAGACAGTATTCTTGTTTTCATATCATAAACTACGGAGAGCACACTTTTTTCTCCATCTCTTTTCTACATACTTTCCCGTTCTTGTGTACATTTTCTTTGATAAGGAACAGGTTCCAGCCCGTTCCTATAGGACTGATCTCAACCTCTCCTGTTCCTCATATATTCATGACTTTCTGTCTAGAATTATATATAAGCCTTTTCAGAAGCTAATGCGCATAGTACGAATGATAAAGACTGCCAGTTAATTTATTAATTAATATGCCATTCCGTTATCTAATCACGAATATGATTGAATTTACAACTGTAACGGCAAAACAGTGACTAAAATTATAACTATTTAACTGTGTCAATTAAGTTGTTCACATTAATTTCATTTCTATTAAATAAAAACGAATTACGTATTTGCTCATGTTTTTATTATAAATTAAATATGAAACTTCAAAAAAATTCTAGAATCTGCCTCACTTTTATATTAAAGAGAGTTGTTTGCATTGAAAATTGAAAGCAGGCTCCGTTGATTACTAGATAGCTTCCAACTAGATGAAATTCGTATTCTTTTAGAAAACTTGTAATAGAGCATAAAATGAGAATGTGAACTAGACAGCCGGAAACACCGAAAAGCTCTTTCTTGACCAAGGAGATAATGTCATCTTGAGAAAGTCTTTTTCAAATGGATTGCGGAAAACAAGTAGACCAAGTCACATAATTGACATTATTAGTAATTTAGAATTAACATTATTACATTAAAAAAAAAAATGAGGAATCGCGATTTACATAAAGTGATGCGTGATGTTATGTCTCGAAAACAGCTTTTCTTGCCCTAAAATTTGGTGTTGATCCACACTTTATTGAAGGTGGACTTGGTCTAACTATATTTTCAACAATTCAAATTACGATTATCATAGTGTACGCATAAGAAGCCTGTTAGTCTGAATTATTGAAAATGGACAGCTTCGATCAGTTTATATTGATGAGAAAACCTTTTCATTTACGCCCTACATGATTATATCTAATTGCTTAAGAAATAACAATATCAGTACGTTGATAGTTGAGGATGGAGAGATTATTATTCTCATCCTATGGGAGAGCTAATTATTGTTTCTGAAGTTTCACATTTGAATATAGAAAGGGGAATACAAAACTCAAGAGATTTTTTTAAATTTCTTTTTCTTATGGAAAATTAAATGATAATTTTTATTGTATTTCGAACTGAGAATCTGCTCCCTGCTTCCGTAAGACTTCTTTGGAACCTGTATTTCAATCCTAGTTATGCGTCAATGCGAATCCTATTAATGTATGCTTCGAATTTTATGTTTTGCTTATTGTATAAATGATCAGAGCGTAGTTTTATTAACTAAAGTTTTTGGATTTTTATCCTTATTTTGATGACTTGAGTGGTGGATTAATTCTGGGGTCGATTTTTAAGAATTTATTAAATTTTTATAGCGTTAAATTATTCCCATTAATCTCGTAACTCTGTGACATTTGAACTCTGAAAGATTGTATGGTCGAATTTATGCAAAATACAGGATTATTCTAATTAGGTACACAAAAGTAACATTTAATAACTTTATAGATTTTAAAATCTAAGATTATATTTAAGTCTTAGAAAATAAAAGTCATAAATTCTCCAAATGTTCGTCAAAAATCGCGCGATATCATCAAATATGAATTTTATGCTCCCACAACTGACAGAATGGAAAATGATGATGATTTCGTCAATAAGATGTGTTTTGTAAGGACGCAACTTCCACTTTAGTGCTATAGTTAACTGCCAGTATTTGTGAATATGGTGTACACTGCTAGTATTTTGAATATGTTTACAAATATGGCAGCGGAGTACGTGAACACAGACAAGAGTTCAAAAGTAGATATTTTATGCCAGGTAACTTTTCTCCAATCCATATCTGGATATGCTTCAAAGCTTGGTAACGCTTAAGTACCTGATGCCACTTTTTCAGCAAGATTGAAGAATTAAAAACGCAGATTGAAGAATTAAAATCATTGATCGGGGTGAAACAAAATGTCTCCCATGATGACATCATTGGAGACGCAATACAGGAGATCGCTGACAGACAATCACGTGAGAAAAATATCATCGTTTTTGGAGTCGAAGAGAGCACAAAACCGTCGATCAAAGACAAAATAACTGACGATAAACAGAGTGTAGCGCAAATCCTGGCTGCGATTCCTGATACTCCCCTGACTGTAGACTGCCTTCGTATCTCCCGCTTGGGGAAACCAACTGCCGGTAAGGTGCGACCACTAAAAATAATTATGCCCTCGAAATCTGATGTTATCCATATTTTAAAGCACAAAAGAGAAATCAATCATACACCAAAATTTTCAGTGTCTAGTGATAACACTACAATTTAAGATTTAAATCGCTTAAAGCTGCTCTAACGACACGCCGCAATGAAGGTGAGACAGATATAATGATTAAATTCATCAATGGCTGTCCTCAAATTGTGAAGTCTATTTCAAAAAACTAAATTACTCGGGAATATCCATATATTATCTGAATGTAAATGGACTACGCACAAAATTGACTGAAATTTCATCACATTGCTCTGTATATGATGTTATTTGTCTTACTGAGACCAACTTATGTCCAGATATTAACAACGCCGAACTTGGCTTAACTAATTATGCCATTTATCAACAGGATCGTGATGAATCCACCAGTGCAAAAAAAATCAGGTGGTGGTGTTCTTCTTGCGATTAGTAACCATTTTTCCTCCACTGCATTAAAAACAAATACATCGAAAGTGGAACACACGTTTGTTATGATTAACAATCCTGGATGCTCGTCTACAGTCTTCTGTGGAGTATATATTCCTCCTGGTTCACCTGTGGAGACATATCTTTTACATTTCAATGAGAATGAACATATGATGCTGCCACATCCTGATTCAAACACATGCATCTTAGGTGACTATAACCTTCGTGAGCTTTCACCTTTTTGGACCACAGGCAATAAATACTACGACCGACACGGCCTCTCCCCATCAGCCAATTATTTACTTGACATGTTGCATCTTTTAAATCTTACCCAATTTAATAAGACTGTCAATCATAATAATGTTATACTTGATTTGGTTCTGTCATCGGCTAAATTAGGTGTTGCGGATGCCTACCCTATTATTTATCCTGATCCACATCACCCTCCTCTGCACTGCTTTTTGTATGTGGAAGACACTAGTAACAAAATGAAATATGATTTACTTTCCTACGACTTTGTTAATGCTGATTATGATAATATTGTGAATCAACTCTATAGGCAAAATTGGTGCTTACTTCCAACTCTGCGCAGATTGGTGCTTATTGGAAAATATGGATCTGAAAACTGCTATTAATTACTTTTATAATGTTCTTTATGAAATTATCGAGCATTTTGTTCCCAGAATTAAAATTAGAACTAACCGATATCCTAAGTGGCTTTCCCCAGAATTAAAATTGCTTGTATGCCGTAAAAGATCTGCCCATCATAGTTATAAGATAACAGGATCCATGGAAGACTATAAGTACTTCTCTGCTCTAAGAGCACAGTGTAAAAACCTTGCAAAATTGTGTTATAAAACCTACATCTCTTTAATAGAATCTGCAGTCTACACCAATATAAAGTCTTTCTGGAATTACGTCAACTCAAAAAAGTTAAACAATGATCTGCAATTCCGTATATGCTATATTGATGAGGTCAGGACCGATCCGCTTGAAATAGCTAACTTATTTTCCCAGTATTTCTCTTCTGTTTATGATGATACCTGTGCGGCTCCCCCTGTTTGTGATCTGTTATATTATCATGGGATTGATATTTCAAATATTTCAATTTCTGCTTCCGACATAGAACACAAACTTAAAACACTCAAAGTCAACAAAAGTCCTGGCCCGGATAACCTGCATCCGCTTTTTATTTCCACTTGTGCCTCTCCACCAGAGACTTTCAATAGGGAGACATGTCATTTATTTAATTTTCATGTAATACGGACTCTTAGATGTTTCATTGGATATGTTCAGATGGCGCTGTAACGACGACGACCACGTCATAGTTTCGATTATAAGTTTCGCTAGATGTTCAAAGTTTAGCAACGATCAAATCGACGAGCGAAAACCATCATAGAACTTGTCAGAGTGTTTTACTAAGGCATGTCTGGTCATCGGTGTGCTGCAAAATTTTGTGCCCAACCTCCTGGTGTAAAGCACCTTTCGTTCTTTAGATTTCAAACGGAGCCTGAGAGGTACGTTTATTTACAGTAAATATCTTATTTATAAATTGTTAACTTCCATAGTGCCTAACAACAATCCAACCTTCATTTTTTCCAACAAACGAAAAAACACTGATTGTTAAAATCCAATATATTGTTAAAAGCCAAAAATATATTGTCATCATAATTTTTTACTATAGTAGCTATATCGATTATTTTAAAAAACGCGCTAAAAATTTTAAAAAATCAAATTAAATCCTAAATAAGCAATTTCACCTATTATAAATTATGAAATTCATTACATTATGTTTACGATTCTTAATTTTTAATTTTAATAAAGATAGTAAAAATCCAAATAAAAAACTTTTGAAATTGATTAACGAAATTTTTCAAAAATAAACCAATTCGTGTTTTTTCATTTGATGATATTCATTACATATGCATAATTATACTTTCTTAGTTTATTGCTGTAGTTAACTTAAATTTTTTATATTTTTGAGATTGTTAGGTGCAAAACATGGTTAACAGCCTATGGAAGAAGCGACCTGCTTACTGAAACTTTTGAAAAATTCAGTAAAAATTATGTACTATGTGCAGCACATTTCACAAATGAACAATTTTATAACGCCAGCAAGAGAAGCCGTCTATTAAATCAGCAGTTCCCACCATTTTTACAAGAACATGGAAAACATCAACTCATGGTGCACCATCCACTTCACAGCACCATGAACCTTCACCATCCACTTCACAATATCAAGAACAGATCATCAATGCCCCTTCCGCTCTTTGTACATCAGAAGTGCACTATGAATCATCCCAAGATGATCCTAAAGAGTCACTTCAGGAAGAAAAGACTGCAAGAGTCAAAAGAAAATTACCATTTCTGAACACACCACCACCAAAAAAAGCAGGAAAAAAAACAAACAGCAAGAGAACTAGCTGCCACCCCGAAAAAAGCGACTACGAATGAAGCTAAATAAATACAGAGTAAGTTTGCAAAGAGCCAGAAAACAATTAACTGAATTGCAGGCAAAGTTTATATAACAGTGTTAGAATTATCTATAGTTGATATTCGAGATTTCTGTAGTGATTACATTTTCACTGTTCGTACTTCTTCCTGATCGATTGTGTGTCTTTTATAAATCTGTACATGTGAGATTCATTAGCATTTGTATATTTCATTTTTCGCATAGTTCAATTTTATCATCTTTAGATTCTGATAATGGGAATTATGTGGATATTTTTGCATGATAAATGCACATAAAGCAATATTTATAAAATCTATTTAGCAATTTAAGTTTTAACAGGAATAGATGAGTTTGTACTTTGTGAAAATTATTTTCAACACAAAATAAAATTGCTTGAAATTTAAAATGTTTTTTTGCCGTTTCTGTTTAAATATAAGATGTCCAAAAAGTAATTTTAAAATTAAAAACATAAGTAAAAAAAATGTTAAACTGAAAAAAACTTTGTACAACGAAAGTTTTACTCGGCGTGTTCAGTTAAATTTCCGATTTCAATTGTTAGACATTGCATCAATGTCTAACAATTGAAATCGGAAATTTAACTGGACACGCCCAGGTTTTACTGTGACGTCAATAATGCCTTGCCTCAATGTTACTACTTGCGTCATTCATGGATGGCCTGAGTGTTTCATTGCAAATGTTCAGAGGGCGCCTATTAACAGCATATTACATTTTTTTCTATGGGAAAATAATGAAATGGCATGTCTCTCTATTGAAAGTCTCTGCTCTCCACTGTGTCTTCCTCTTCTAATCATTTTTAACAAATCCCTCAATCTTGGTGTATTTCCTGATTTTTGGAAGAGCAGTTTCATTGTTCCGGTTTTTATATCTGGCGATAGGAGTGATGTGACAAGCTATCGTCCGGTTACTATTCAGTCAGTTATCCCTAAAGTGTTTGAATCTATCATTTTAGATAAACTAGTTTCCCTTTAAACATATCATTATTCCCCAGCAACATGGTGTCACGGAATTCGGGCGACATTCAGAATTCCGATGACGCCAACGCCCTCTTCCACACTCTTTATTTCTATGCTTCGAGTTGGAAGGGGAAGCGGAGAAATGCTCGACGTCAAAAACGTCAACACCAGTCAACCAATAGGAGAAAAGAGCGGGAGTTTCGTCTTGATGACAAAGAAGAGCGAAATCAGGAGATTCGTTATGTGGAAGCCAGAGAGAGAGAGAGGACGGAAAAAGAGGAAGGGATCAACGAAAGCCTCGAACGCCCAACTACGAGGAAATGGCAGCATTCTAGCGATTCTGAGGGAGGAGAACACGTGTAAGAACGTGACCAACACCTCCACGAAACCTTCCAAGAACGACGAGCTCGGAAGAGCGACGAGCGGGAGGGGAGGAGAGAACTCCGTTACAGCGAAGCCGTCGCTGTGTCTACGTGGCAAAGTGAGTTCCGGAAATTTTCCTCCTGGTGAAAACTCCTGTGTTCTTGAGCTTCCTCGGTAGACTTTTCATTCCCGATTAGTATGGCTGGTAAGCGCTAACTTTCAATTATTTTTATGCGCTCAGTTAGCTATTATATCTTTCCCGGAGTTAAAAGCTTATGAGCTCCGTTACGGCTCTCGTATCCATGGACTATGGCCGTTTAGTTTAAATGCTTATGTGTATGACAACATGAACTTTGTCCTCGTTAACAGCTCCTAACTTTACCATTACAATTGGCTATATTTATGAAGCCCGCATCCAAGTCAGCGTCTGTGTCTTGGCAACCAATTCTATCGACGACGCAATTGCTCACAAGGACTTAACTGTACTCTTATTAAGACATATTTCTCTTTATCCATAGGAGCTTTATTGAAACCATTTTTGTGACTTTATGTTAGCATATCAAACCTATCTGCTTACGACTTACCTCGACCAATAGTGACTTTCTTCTCTTTTATCTGGACATGCGATTTCTCGTCAAGTGTGCTACTTAGATTATCGCCCAGACTTATAAGTATCAAAAAAAAGTGTTTGTTTCGATATTTGTGTGTGGGTCTCCGTTGGTGCAGAAGTGCATAGTGTGTTTATGTATAGTGCTGCAATCGGCTACAGCCTACGTTTAGTGCTTTATTGTGTGTTTGCAAAGTGTGATACATACGGCGACCAGATTTTTATAGGGGCAACCTGGGACGCGCGCGGGGGGGGGGGGGGGGGTATCTCAAACGTTCAACAATGAACTCAAAGAGTTCGAAATACGTATATGCGGAATAGAATGCAGTTGTGGACAAGAGGTTGTTGTCTTATGATTATGATTAAAAAATTACGGTTTAAAAAACACGTGGCGTTTTTTACACAAAACAACTACAGCTATAAATCCCTTCCTCTCCTTAATCCCTATCCCTACTGGCATGACGTCATAGCTTAAGATGTGACGTAGCGCCTTGGCCTTCTTTCAGGGGGTGTTGGTATTAGGCACTAATATGGAGTGATGTGATGTCATGTTGGGCAGTGTGACTTGGAAACAGAATGGAATGGAGCTTTAGTCGGAAGAAAAGTATGCAGTTCTTCGGAAAACGTCCCAACCCGGGACATTTCCTGGCCTTTCGGGGACGCCGGGACGGGTGATGCGAAAATAGGGACGGTCCCGGGTAAAGCGGGACTTCTGGTCACCGTAGATACACCAACCTAGATCCGGTCTAGGATTATTTTGTGCTTCATATTTATATTGTGAAATATATGCAATATAGGTTACAGAACCGAGTAGGTTCCTTTATTACATTTAATATCTTGCCTAAGTTGATCCTTAGTTTTAGGGATTTATTTACTTAAATTTGCTTTTTTTTGATTTGAATAAATATTTTGGTGTAATTCACGCCTTCTGTATACGTGCAATCATTTCCACTGCGTACACTCCAGGGTCGTGGCCAGGACGTTATCTTAGGGGGGGTCGATTTTCAAAAATTCCACTGAGTCGGACCTTTTTCCATAATGGGTTGGTCGTCGACCCCCCCCCCCCTGACTACGGGCCTGCACTCTACTCATTCAAAATATACACGTTACACATGGTTTTATACCAGGGAGATATGTTCTTACGAACTTACTAACATATGAAAATTATATCTTTGACAATATCGACAGACATAAACAATCTGATGTTATTTATACAGATTTTACTAAAACCTTCGATAAAGTAAACCATAATATTATCTGAGACTCACTTTTATCTTGGATCCGTAGTTTTATTGTGTCTCGGTGTTTGTACGTTAAAATCAAAGGCAACATCTCCTGTCCATTTAGTGCTACTAGTGGGGTACTCCAAAGTTCACACTTGGGCCCCCTTCTTTTTCTTCTCTATATTAATGACATCGCCGAGGTATTGAACGGAGTTCAATTATTGTTATTTTCAGATGACTTGAAAATATTTACCTCTGTTAATGATGAATGTGATTGCAATGCACTTCAAAATTCTTTGAATGCATTATCATTATGGTGTACACGTAATGGCATGATGCTCAATATTAGAAAATGTAAAGCTATGTCTTTCTGCAGAAACAAACACATGGTGTCTTATCCTTATTCAATTGACGATATCATTTTAGAGAAGGTTACAAATATAAAAGATCTTGGTGTCATTTTTGACAGTAGAATGACTTTTACGTCTCATGTAGATTATATCCTCAAAAAATCCTATAAAAATTTAGGTTTTCTGAATAGACATATACAGCCTTTTCAGGATATTACATCAATAAAAATTCTCTATTGTGTATTAGTTCGTCCAATTCTGGAATATGCCTCTATAATCTGATTATGCCATTATGTTAAATATATTGATGCAGTTGAAAGAGTTCAGAGAAGATTTCTTCGCATGATTAATAGAAAACTGGGTAATATTTCCTTCAATACAGATTATGTCCATCTTCATAAACTTTTAAACATTGAAACTCTGGCCGATAGAAGAATACGTTCAGACCTACTCTTTCTTTTTGACTTACTGAATTCCACTGTTGACCTTCCTAATTTACTAGAACTGATTCCTATCCGTATCCCTAACTACATTACTAGGAATACAGTGCCCTTTCTGGTTGAGAAATCAGTGTCCATCAATAATTATGTTTATAACTCACCAATTAGACGCCTCCTCAGGAGTGCTAATTCCTATTTGGCTAATTTTGACATATTTCATGACAACAGACAAAAACTCAAACAAATTAATCTCTTCACTTATCCTGCTGATAATTAATTATTATGATATTATATATTATGTTAATTACATTAATTATTGATTTGTTTTAAATTTATTTCGTTAGTGATTTTATTGCTTTATTTATATCATTTTATTATATTATTTATATCTTTTCATGTTTCTTTATTTTTGTTTTATATTTATGATTATATTTAATATTTCTTTTGTAAATGGATATTCCCGTGAATAAATAAATAAAATAAATAAATAAAAATAAATAAAAGATATAGGCAGGGAATGCATATACGTGAAAGAAATTTGATGCTTTGTAAATTTCAAATCAAAATCCTTTCTTGCATTTTATTTTCTATAAATATGAAACGAATTCTTTTCTATAACAACAACCAATGGGTCTCATAACAGGATAAGCAGCACCTAAAAGACCTAAGGTGCTAAATTACCTTAATCGAACGATATCTTTCTCTATACAATTTTTCCTTCATGAAATCTCGTTTATTCAAGCTTTCGACAATCGACAATCGAGCAGTGTAGTGAAACGTTATTCGAGTGGCACTTGAAGCTAAGCTTCCATAATCTCACCCTTCCTAAATAAATGCCAAGGGAATTACACTGAAGTAGTTAAGAAGTGTGATGAACCCATAAAGGTCATCCATAATATGAAGGAGAAAATACCCCCTCTTGGTTGGAGGTGATTTTGATTGACGACTGTCAAGACTAGAAGCAGACCACTAGTATTAGATAAAACACGACTTATGAAGTCCAGTAATCTGGAAATAAGACGTTATCAATGTCTTCAAAATTAATATCAAGTATATGCCTTGGATCACGATATCTCTTTCTATGCATAGGATGCTTTAAAATGCCCGAGACTAGCTCGTTGCTATGATTTTCTATATTGGGCAGCATGGATTCCATGAACCCTTGAACGTATTTGCCAATATGAGTCATGTTGAAGTCATTAGAAATGGAGGAATTGCGAACAATTCTCCGATCTTTTTGCGCAATAGTCCTAAGGGTAACGTTTTGGAACGTTTGCAGTTCTTTCCATCTAGTCTTACATATTGTGGCCCAGGCGGGCATACCATACGTCAAGATGGTCCGAACAATGACCTTATAGAGTAGGAGTTTATTATCAATGTTTAGAGCACTATTCCGGCCCAGCAGAGCAATCAAGCTAAACTTGGCTCTCCTGGCCTTATTCAACGCATAAGTTGCGTGGGGAGTCCAGGTAAGTTTAGAGTCAATGACAACACCAAGATATTTATAAGTTTCAACCCAGTCCAGTTTTTTGCCATATAGTGTTAGAGAATCTAATGATCTCTTTCTCTTCTTGGAGACAAACATCGCCTTGCATTTGTCTACATTCAATTTTAGCCTCCACTTGCTAAACCAGCTTTCACACTCCTTTAGAGCCTTCTGTAGCCGCGAGACTACTACGGCTGGTTGACGAGCACAGGTCAGTATAGCAGCGTCATCTGCGTAAAAAAAGAGCTTACATTTGGAAGGACTTGGAAAGTCTCGCATAAAGTAATTGAATAATACTGGCCCCAGGACTAAACCCTGTGGGACACCAGCTTTTACTTCATACATAGGAAGTCCTTGAGGCACTGAAGACAAAATCAAAAAAAGATGTACAAGTCGTTTATTTCAATTCTTTTTTGGATTAAGTGGTATAGTTACTTAGGTTGTTTATGTGGATTCCCTGGGATGTGATGATTTTAAGCCATTTTGGTTAGAGCGTCTTAAAGCACATTACAACTATTGGACCAAGGCATCATCCGAGCAACAAAGCCGCACTTCCGAACGAAGATTATGCGTAAAATGCTTCATGCATTAAGTGATGGCACATCAGCGAGCGCTTTTGCGATAGTGGTTGATTTATTTTAAGCGTCCGGTATATATTTTAATTTTTAACAAACTAAGGCTAAGGTCAAAAACTCTCACCGGTGAGAAGAGTTAGCGCTTGGTCGGTCAGAAATCCCGGTGAGAAAACTGTGACGTCATTTTAACGCGGTCAGAAACGCCAGTTAGTGCTGCTATGCCTAACCGGTTAGTCTCACCGTCCTCACCGAGAAAAAGACGGTTAGCCCAGTGAGAAATTACGTCATCATTCTCTCACCGGTGAGGGTTTTTGACCACAGCCTAAAATAGCAGATTTCTTCAGTTCTTGGTTTCAGTTTGCATTAAACTATGCGAAATTGTCAGGTGAAATATCTTAATATACGTTCTTAAAAATTCAAGTGTCTATTCTATTGTTTACGTGTGGTACGTTTGTAAGAGCAGTCCGGATATAAGAGCGATTTTCTCTGTTCCCGAGGCGACTCTTATAAGCGGACTCTACTGTATTATTATTACTATTCGGAATACGATCCATCTACTCTTCTTAAAAATTTCATCTCCCTCTTTCTGTAATTGCTTAATAATTCTTAATAGGACCACGTGCATACATTAAAAATACAACAGATTAGCCGAAAAATTAAAATTGTTCTTACGCAGAAACGAGACCTTTATTAATATAGAATAAAAACGAATTAAGATAGCTTTACTACATTAGAGAGATATAGACAAGAATTTTTCACAGTTCAGTATTTTTCAAAAAAAAAATCTGCAATTTTTTTAAAGTGGCAAGGATGAACGTATATCTAAATATGGAATGGTTTGGTTTTTATTTTATAATTTAATTCGTTAGATTTAATAGGAAAAACTGAATGCGTGGATGCATAATAAACTTTCGCATAGGTTATCGCCCTTAATTACATGAATTGATAAAATGTTCTTGATAATTAGACAAAAGAGTTGATATAAAATAAAGCGGTTCACATCACATTTAGAATTTTATAGTATTGACCTATAAATATATTGAATAATTTCAGTCTGCTTCATTAATTTGAGTGTCAATATAAAATTAGTCCACAACTAATTTAGACTCATTTCATTTTAATATTTTCAGTTAATGTTTCGATCCCATTCACTGTAGTGGTCAACGCTTTTAATATTAAATAGATTAATTACTTCCATTATCGGAACAAGTGCTTCATGAAAATTTTTTCAACATTAATGAATAGATGACAAATTTTAGGAAAGAATTTTAGAGATTAAACGGAACAAGGTCATTAGTAATCAAGTTAAACTATTCATGTGCTGTAATTAGAGAGCGAGATGAAATATGGCGAGTGGAATTTTAAGAAAGAAAATTAAAAATAATGTCGATGAAAATTAAATATAAACACTTAAATTAGTTCTATGGATGTGCAGTAACTTTAAAAACTAGCTTGCTTCTCTTAACAATAAGCGTTTACAGTTGATGAAGGCAATTTTTCCTTTAAAAGTATTTTTTCTTTTCTTTAATGTGGGCAGTGAAGAAAAGAAAACTCAACGAAGCTTGGTAATTTTTATTTTGCTTTAATTTATATCATGCAGTCACCCTACTACCCTCGATTATGCAAACTATGAGGATTTTGACGTATGAGAAGAATAAATCGGTATACTTATTTGACTGATCTTTTCAACACGTTTTTCATACAATGAATAATTCACCATCGATTTCTCCTCGAGGTTATCGAATAGTTGCGCTCTAACGAGAATATGTGTAAGCGTGGAGCGAATTTCTGTCGTTGTAACGAGGCTCGAGCACTGACTGCGCTCGTGTCCTTCTGACCGACATTGGAATGCATCATCATAACAATCAATTCACCGTTTACTAAAAGTCCTCTTTCCAACATCCTTCCCCTCTCTCTCTCTCTCTCTCTCTCTCTCTCTCTCTCTCCCCCTCCCTCGCATACAGTGACAGACATCCGAATGAAAACAAGTGGCAGATGAAGGTGAAGAAATATTTAAAGGGCTAAAAATAAAACCCGGTCGTTGTCGCTTTAAAAGCGGAAGTGTCGAGACAGAATCTCTGACATACTTCCGCCTGTCGCCTCTTTTTTAATGTTCTCAACCGACCAGACAAGCCATCTCGGCCGATCCCATCGCCTTAAAACAACAACAATAATGAGTGGCAGCGTGACCCTTAAAATCTATGTAGGAAATGGGGATTGAAAACGAATTAGGTTTTTAACGTGAGTGGACAGAAAGGGAAAAGTGCAGCGAGATGCTTTTTCGTTTCCCTTTTTATCAGTCTATCATATTTCGCGATCCCTGCCCGTTTAATCAATCCTTTCAGATCAAAGCCGCTGAACTTATGGTTTCATTCGCTTCTACTCACTTTAGTGTCTTTAACCGTCAAATTACCAATAATAAAACAATGTAAACAGCTCCAATCTATAGGTCCATCAATGCAATCAATAAGTAAACAGTCCTTTGCCGAATGGAGAAATGCCAGTGAATTTTGCTTCTCTTTTCTCTCTCGCTTTTTGCCGGTATTTTTCAGTCACATCTTGCGAAAGTTGAACTGAATTTTTCGCTCCTTTCATTCATTTTGAAGGAAGCTGATGGAAGAAATGAGGCTAAGCCTCGGGCTCTCTTCCCTCCCAATCTCAGCATGGTATTTTGAATAGCGGTCAAGTTTAAGGCCAACCCGTCTGGTCTCCCCTTCGTCAAGACAACCTTTCGCATCTGGGTGTCCTTTCTGAGGCCCATTTCCATGTCTTTTTCCCACTAGGCGACTGGAAAAAATTAATGAATCAGTGCTCTATATAACTCCTTCCATTCGACAAGTTCTTTAAATTAATTTTATATCTAATAGGATACGGATCAAATGTCATCTGAATTGTAAATATTTGAGGCACTAACACGGATAGGAAGAATTCTTAGAAGGCTTTCAAACGGGGGCGAAAAATGTCGGCTTTTGCAATCTTTCATTGTGATATCTGTTATTCCTTAAGTTGCTCATTCACCCTATGGGGTATACTGTAGCCAAAACTTCGATCCGTTTATTTATTTAAATAATCTTCAATCTACAGGATATCCATTAACCCCAGTCTCATAAGAAACAACTATCATTACAGCAGAAAAACAGATACTGGGCGATGTAGCTGATGGATAGAAGTTTGGAAAAGGGCGGAACCTTTTTGCTTTGAACTTTTACTTCGCTAGTCATTTTCTCTGTAGCACATTATTTAACAGAAAATTAAGGAGAGGTGGCGTCACACCCTAGAACTCGAAATTGCGAAGACAACTCTAGGCAAAATGAAAAGAATCAATTGAGAAAAGTTTAATAAATAGCGTGCTTCTTATATAAGATAATATAAATATAACCATGTATTTAAATTCTTTAATTATTTTCTTTCAAAAATTCTTTTGACATTATAAACTTTTATTTCATCCTTCTGACGAATTAAGTTAACCTTAGGTTATATGTATAAGACGTTCGAGGTAGAAAGAAGGAAATCAGAAGGGTTCACATTGTACACTATAACGTTTTATCTTCTTAATTTCATATACAGGTGTTTCTGAATGATCTGTACAAATTTTCAGGATATGTTCTAGAGAACAGAACAAGCTGAAAATCATTTATATAAAACTAGCAAACCCGCGCCCGGCGTTGCCTGGGATTTTAAATCATGAAATAAAAATACAGTATAGGTAAATTTTAAAAAACATTTATTTAATGTCAAAAAATTAATGGAAGTTTTTGGACTACACCTAAGTCTTGAGTACTTCCTTATAAACGACATTTAATGTTGTTGCATCTTTACTACAAATGTATAAATTTCTAGGGTCCCTAACTCTAGAACAGGCAACATACAGTTGGCCATGTGAGAAACAATCTTCTTGCAAATTTACTCCAGCTACTTTCAGTGTTTGGCCTTGAGTTTTGTTAATTGTTATGGCAAAGCAAAGTTTAACTGGAAATTGAATGCGTTTGAACTGAAAAGGTAAATCTGTAGGTATTAAAGGGACTCTTGGAATTAAAACTGTTTCACCAAGACCACTTCCAGTAATAATTGAACCTTCTATCACATTATCTTTTAGTGATTTTACAATTAACCTTGTTCCATTACAAAGTATTGGAGGATTTAAATTTCTAAGTAACATTATAGGAACACCAATTTTAAGTTGTAATAAATGAAGTGGAAAACCAGAAGGTTGTAATGAGTTTAAAAATTCCACAGGGTAATGTACTGCATTTTCAGTTTGTAAAACTGTGTTGATGGAACAATACTGTTTTACATTTCCTTCAACTTTGTTCATTATTTTTAATTTTATTAGGTTAGCAGAATCGTTACGTGGTGTTAATATAGTCCTCTCTTGGAACCATCCTAAAGACTTGGACTGAATATTAGAAATATCGGGGTAAATTTTTTCAATCAAAGAATCTAGTGATTCGACATAATTGCACAATGAAGAATCAAGTTTTATCCTACCATTTACTTCTGGTTCACTGCCACAACCAATTTTCAACAATTTTGTAGAAAATGCATCTGCCTGTTGATCATTATTTAAAAGGACCCTCATGTTTTTAGTGAGTGAAAGGTGAATAACATGCTCCCAAATATAAGACTTTTTTAAGCAAGCATTTACTTTGTCAGCAACTGTACCTTTTGTTATAACTGGTAGAGTTGACGAAAGTCACCTGTGAATAAAAATGTCAAGCCACCCATTATTTGATTGGAGTTTCTAAGATCTTTCAGAGTGCGATGCAAAGCTTCAATAACAACCTTATTTGCCATAGTAGCTTCATCCCAAACTATCAAGGAAGATTGACGAAGTAAATTTGCAGTAGCACTTTGTTTTTTTATTTGGCAGAAAGGAGTGTCCCCTGGTATAATTGTGAGGGGAAGTTTAAAAGTTTAGAGGAGAAAAAAGGTTTCGGTTTCGCTTCGCATGGTTTCTGTTTACACAGCTGTTAGAGGAGAAAAAAGCATGGCAGCCTATCGCAAAAATATTACGTATTTCATTGAGTTCTTTTGAATTTTTTTGTATTATATATATATTTTTTTTATTGAATTAGTTTATTGAAATATTAAGTTGTGGAGTTACAGTATAGGTAAATTTTAAAAAACCTTTATTTAATGTCAAAAAATTAATGGAAGTTTTTGGACTACACATAAGTCTTGAGTACTTCCTTATAAACGACATTTAATGTTGTTGCATCTTTACTGCAAATGTATAAATTTCTAAGATCGCTAACTCTAGAACAGGCAACATACAGTTGGCCATGTGAGAAACAATGTTCTTGCAAATTTACTATTAAGATGAAGTAGAATTAGCTTATGTTTGTTTGTTTGATCAATAGATGGCGCTAAGCGTTTCGATCGCCATCACCATATGATGAGCAGCCATGTTGACGCATTTTGAGAGCAATTAACGTAAATAATTTAATATAAAACCAATTTTTATGAATTAATACCTAGCCTACAAAGTTTCTACATAAATCCCCTAACAAACAAAACTTGTTTCATAAAAATCGATGCAGTAGTTCTTAAGGTTATCGAGCACATACATCGGGGAAGTGACTTAGATTTATACTATGTATAGATCAACGACGGTGGACGTTGTCACAACAAAGAAAAAATCTAACAATGGGTTATTTCCCGATTATACAAACAGGTGGGTTCGCTTCTGGTATCATATAAACATGGGATCTAAAACGCTTCTTTCTAGAGTTATAACGGTTTTAAGCACAGAGTAAAACGCTTCTTTACTCTGTGGTTTGAAGGTAACTTGTAGTAGAAGAAGAGTTACGATAAATCAAAGAACCGGAAGCTATTTTTAGCCTTTTGACAACAAGTGTATTGTCTTGTTATACCGCAGAAATAAATAACGCAGTTTGCAACTCCTATAGGCGATCACGCACACCGTTTGTTTATTTGGTGTAGACTAATATGGTGGCGCTAGTTGTAGAGGTGATAGCTTCGCACCGATTGCATACGCTCTGACAGCAATAGGTTCGTATTTCGAAAAAAATGGTCAAAAATTGTTGCGTGCCATCATGTAATGGCAAGATTGGGGGTGAATTAAGTTTCCACAAATTCCCAAACAACAAGTTGTTGTTCAAAACATTGTCTATTGCATTAATGAAGGAGGAGAGGATTGAGCCGATGTTTGGCGAATGCCCCTACTGTACTATTGCTGCTGGTTTCAACGCCCAACACCCCGAGAGTCAATCGCAGACAGTACAGTCGCATATGTGATGTCACATTTCAGAAATACTGGGAATGTTGAAGATAAAGCTCGTACAGACCGGCCAAAAACATCAACCGATGAGGTAATCTCAACAATGGTAAATATTTGAGGGCGTAAAATATGGATACTTGAACATTGCAGCCGCACCTCTTCACACCCATTACTTTAACATTGCAGTCTCTATGTGCATTACTTGGAAACGTGACGTGATAGAAAAAAACCTAAAAGCAGAATTGGATTCAGCACGCTAAAAACCATAAGAAAAAGCCAAATTCGTTGAAAAAGTTTCTTTCATCGTTGAAGTTGTAATTAAACAGTTTTTCAATGATAGAAAACATTTTGTTTCATTCTGTTATCATAAACAAAAAAATTATTTTTGGTCAGGGTTTGAGCTATTTCAGACCACTGTTGACTGTGTAATCATTATTTATAGTTTCTGCAATGTTTCCTTACACCTGATTGCTTTTGAGAAAATGGTATATAAAAACAAAATCATTATCCAATCTTTGTATACCACAACATTATCTCATATTCCTAACCTGACCTAACCTAACATTATCGAAGAAAAATGGAAAGCTGTACTGCATAATGCTTATTTCATATGCTGCATTTGCCAGTGTCTTAAATTTCATGACTGGTCTAGACAACAAACTGTATTTACAAAGGGATACTGTAATATGGGATTTCTGATGTAACGCTATATAGTCGATGCATTATCAAAAATTAATTATGAAAAAAAAGTAAGCTTTGTATTATGTGATTTTCTGTACTATTTCTGGAGTAATACATGTATATACGAACTGTGATGAATTTGCAGAACACTACATCATATCTTCGGTGGCCGGGAGATTTGAGACGCGTGCTTTCCACTCCCGGATCGTGGATTCGAATCCCGCTACGAGTATGTTTGTTTGTGTTTTATTAAGAAAAGAATGGTATTAAGGAAATAAACATAATCCATCCGAATATGCTTTCGAATACATTCATGTAAAAGAACTAATTACATATAATTGACGATTATTTCAAAATAACATAATTCAAGAACAAAACGAAATACAGTGATCCAAAATTCGCGCACATCGAATAATAAAAACCAGACGACATTAAGTAATAATATTTAATATAGTATTTATACAACACATGCATATTTTTACAACATATTCTCAAAATATAAAAGTTTCAAAGTAGCCGATGAAACTTTTCATAGACAATCGAATTTGGATGTGCGTAACTTTTGGATCACCTTTTATATGCTAGTTTGATTGATATCGCTGATATATAAATATACATGACTGATGTTGTTAAGAAGAAAATATTCTGTAGATACTGGAACAATAGAATGTGTTTTGGGTCAACCTCTTTCAAAATCATCTTTAAATGTTTGGTTTTTTTTTTAATTTGTATATTATAATCCAATACGTCCATCCAGGGCCTGTATGGCCAGAGGCCGACGAGATGGGTCCCTGGATGGGCCTGGATTAACGGCTGCTGTATGATGGTCGCAGCAGCCGGGGGGGGTAAAGATCGTGTCTCACTGATGGTCGCCCATCCAGTGACTAGCCGTGCCTGATATTGCTTAACTTCCCTGAAGTTAGTGTTCAGTGAAAGCCACCAGGCCACGGCCTCCCCCCAGATGTCAAGACAATAAAGCAACTTGACAATATTGATAAAGACGCCTCCCTTTATTGTATTGATAAAGACAATAAATCGAAATCAAATTTAAGAAGTTCTTGTGGAACGCTGCGTCATTATGTTAACCAGATGTCAACAGAAATAATGTCTGGGTTTATCTTTGTTAAGCCCTGTTCCATGTGCTACATATGAAGTCATTTTCATGTCATAATTTGAAATTATGGTTTCAGCTTTTCTTAGTATAATGAAATTTACTATATAAGCGCAGTCAGCAAAGAACTCCCATGTTTTTTAACAAGGGAACACGATTTTAAAAGCCTTTCGCGCTAATATAACATCTATAGATATAAGCAAACAATGAAAATGCATTAATATCGAGGATTCCTCTTTTCAACAACGTAACTCACATATCTATGCAATTATAATTCTAATTTATAAGTGCTCTTTGAATATTTTCGTATATATTCTAGTAAGTAGTAGTGTCATCTGTGGCAAGCTGTTGATTTTGTTATCGAAAGCAATCTGCAGGGTATCCCAAATTGATGTATACACTCTTTGAAACGTTATAACTGAGCAACGAAATGAGATAGAAATATAAGATTTGTTGTACTTTATTCCTTAAACTTCCTTAAGCCCGTATATGTTCAAAATGTCCGTCTGGGTCGTCCTCATTTAGTGCGTGGATAAGTCACGGAATGTAAGGTTTCCATTTTTGACCTCGCAAAATTTGATGAACACTGGATTTGGCGGTACCAATTTCACGAAAGCATTTCCTCACTGACTTCTTTGGGGATCGTGCAAAAAACTCCATGACGGCATCAACATTCTCGTTATCAGTGAAACTTCTCTTTCTTCCCCCTTCTACCTTTCAACACATCTTTCACCGTTCCTTCGGCTTCAAACTTGTATCGGAGTTTTGTTATTGTTACCCTTATTGGCGGTGGTGTACCAAATTCAATCCCCCAACGTCGTTGAATCTCAACAACATTCTTCAGTATCCACTTACGTTCATCGAATTTAAGTCTCACCGCCATTTTGGTTTATAAACAAATGAATAACAATGAACGTGTTGCTATTAGAGCACTAGATGTGGTTCTACATTTAGTACTCTAGTTGCTATGCTTTTCCAGTGCCGTCTGGATCATACACAACGAACCTTATATTTCTATCTCATTTCGTTGGTGAGCTTATAACTTTTCAAAGAGTGTATTTATCACACAGGAATCAGTGTATTCATCGATTTGGAACACACTCGTATTATCTTTAACGCAGGCACCTACGAATTATAGATATTTTAAGGGGAAAATTTCATTATTTTAAAAAACTCGGTCATTTGGCTACAATTTTCAGTAGAATCGTTAAGTGATTACTAATCACTGATTAGCGCTCCACATTCACGAAGCCAAGCGTAATTTACTAAAATCCGTTTTTAAGAAATATGGGAATGCTAGTTCATTTAGTGCTTATTATTCACATTAAAAATGGACATTTGATTTAAAACTCGTGTTACTTTGAACAGAATTACAAAATTTACAAAATGTTCTCTATGTTCATTTTCAAAACACTTAAAAAGTTGAGTTATTTGCTGATCAAAAAAATCCATTGAGTCATCCATTTTATTTAAATATAGTGCCGTCGACCATTAGCCTCTAGTATCTTGGGTCTACCTGATCCAGCCTTGCGTTCGTTGTCTTCTCCTGCATACAATTTCTTCATTATTCGGTAACATGCTCTCAAAGGTATACCTGGTCTTTCACTGGCCTCCTCTCTATTTCTGATGCCACTTTCCCAAAGAACTCGGAATGTTTCTATTCTGCTGCTCCATTGCTCATATTATCCGTAAATTAACTATACAACAACCTGGCGTTAGTTATATGGCTTCAATGCGATATACATGTACTTGCCCTACCTACGTTTTTAATGAGCCCATTCACCGATTTTGCATGTTGTAAGGTCATTATTATACATGCACTTTAACATTATGTAAATACTGCAGTTTTGCCAATTTTTATGCTCCCTACTTTATGAGCTTCTAATAAATTCCTATTACTTTATTATTTTTCTCTTGACGATACCGCAACGGTGACAATTGGAATTAGGAAATTCCATTGGTTCAAAAGTTAAATCTCTATAAAAATATTCAACAATACTGACTGATGACAAGTTAAACCCGTAATCTAATGATTTACGGACGGAAAAGTGTGATAGTGTCCAAAGTTATATTAGGAAAACTTATAAAAGATTCGTATCCAAAACTTATATTGAAAGAAACAGAGAAAAAAAATATTAATATAAATAATAAAAACTTTTAATATGATTAAATGTCATGGGTGGGAACGAAAGGTTTTTGGGAGCGATTTTAAAATTTTGGGCGAGAATCCCGCCCTGAATTTACTATAGTTACTATGAATTGCCAAAAAATTACAAGATTTACCCTAACTATGTAACCGTCATATATGAAATATAAATTGCAATACAATATGATTTTTAAAATCTGGATAGAATTATTGAAATCGATAATTATCACAGATATGTACATCGAATTTCCTATGATAGAGTGGTTGCAGTAACGGTTAAAATTTATATCGACAATCGAACAGTGAAGTGTACATTTGTTAGGATGGGACGAAAGCAGCGCTTTCACAAAGCTCATCCAAAAATACAAGTTAAAATAACGAAATTTGAGACAAATTAGCTAGGAAGTATTATTTCATAAAATAAACATTGCACTTGAAGTTTTTTTTAACATATTTTATATCGATTCCAAAATCGATTCAACATCGAATGGTTTTGGAAACATCGATGTTTTCCGCAAATAGCGCAGCACTAATAAACTCCAAATGAAATACACTGAGGTAGTCAAGAAGCCTAACCAACCCAAGCGGTCTTCCATATTATACAAAAAAGAAAAGAAAATTTATATCTACTAATCGATTTTAAGTACACGTAAAAGGAATTGTCTGGCCAATGGCTGTATTATTGGGTTTCCCCTTATTGGCTGTAAATCAAGAGAAAATGTATAAAAAGGGGTGACTGGGGATTTGCGTATAGAACATCCCAATACGAGTAATATAGGAAGCTCCCTGGAAGTTGTTCTTCCATTTTTCTACCTTGCCATGGCATATCGATCTTTACACTGCGTTAAAGTTTCTTCACCGAGTCAAGAAGGACCAGTTCTATGTGATAAATGCATTTGCTACGGATCAGAAGAAACCGGCCACTTCAGAACTGAATCGAATTAGAGTAAGTGCAGTGATTCCGAAATTAACTATTACGCTGAGAGTAAGTCCGATAACGACTGCGTCAGTGTTATTGATGATGAATATCTTGATGCCTTGTCAATGTATTCTTCGTTAACATCGCTCGAGAAAAATGCTGCCTCCCACTCCAAACTGCAAGATGAAGAGGACGAATACACTGATGCAACCGACACTTCTGAATCTGTCAATGAAAAGGAGAATTATTCCATTGTTTCTAATTCTGAAGATACGGCCTACAGTGATTCTGAAGACGAGTCAGATACAGATTATGAAGGCGGTTCCCGTAAATTTAGTGGACGGAATAAGGACCCCGAAGACTGCAAAGTAATTGTGATTGATAATGAAGATTTTGATGACGATTTGGGCTCCTCATTGCTAGAAAACACTTCCGTTTCCTCTGCTATTAGTAGTGATTTTGAAGAGTGTTTGCAAAGTCGATCAAGAAATGATGAAGAGGTGGATGACCTATCAATAACCTTATTAAAAACAAGACTTGACGAAGCAAAGAAAGAAGATAAAGACGACGAAACTATTCTAACACTGATGATGGGTTTATCATTGTCCTCTGTATAGCCAATGGATTCTCGATTATTCAATTTCTTAAAAACAACCTAATTTTGTATGACAATACATTTTCTAATTCTTGTCGGTTGCTTTTGTCTTAAAATAAAAGTTCGTTTTAAACAGTTTTTCGCCATTGTAACTTTTTAAATGTGTAAGGGTCCTACAGACCGAGTGTTGCATTATACAACTTGTGGGCGTATAACTAAATAAATGATAATCCTATATTCCAATGAAAAATTACACTGCTAGCTATACAGGGTGTCCGAAAAGTCTGGTAACGTGGCAGATATCTCAAAGCTAGCAGGTAGGCGAGATCTGATGCATGTAGTTTATAGGGGTGAACGGACAGTTTCCTACCGGCAAATGTCTCACTCGGACAACTTCCCACCGCGCAAATTCTGCGTTATTCTCACTGATATCACGTCTATAAATATATGTCACAGGTAAAAATATGCACGTTTTAAAAAAATATTAATAATTTATTTTTGAAATAAGATTTTATTACAAACCTTAAGAGCAAATAAATATGTATACAATTAAATGATGTATATTATTAAAGCCGAATGATATGGACCTCACTCCTTCTCGAAACTAGTTGCAGAGTGTCTTCAGTCTTCTTTCATTTCTTTGTACTCTAACCTCTGCCGCTTCTTGGGAGGACCTCCTGAAGCCTCCTGTGCAACCAGTTTCGAGAAGGAGTGAAGTCCATAGAGTGTTTCTGACCGGTAGTTTCAGTTGTGACCGGCCTGGGACATATCATTCGGCTTTAACAATATAAATCATTCAATTGTATACATATTTATCTGCTATTAATGTTTGTAAAATCTTATTTCAAAAATAAGTTATTAATATTTTTTAAAACGTGCATATTTTACCTGTGATATCAGTGGGAATAGCGCAGAATTTGTGCGGTGGAAAATTATCCGAGTGAAATTATCCAGTGGGAAATTGTCCTACTTTCTTTATAGGTAATAGGAGGGTGGGGAATTCATTGCTTCACTCAAGGAAAGAAAACTCCCAACGGTGTGCTTCACTGGAATTCAAATGTGTTAGAAACCTCAGTCAATCTGGCCAGCCCAAGCTGACCTTGAGTGACTCTCAAAATCTTTCAAGGTGTGAGTAAAAATTGTTTTTAGACTAATGTGGTATTGCTCTACAGGGTAGCAATTGGAAATTTTTCTCTATCTTAAATAGTTTTCGAGTTAGCAAATGTATGACCTTAAATTTGGGGTCAAAGTCAAATTGAGTGCGGCAATGAATCCCCCTCCCCCTTACATCTATCTATATATATAAAGAAGGATGTTTGTGGGTCTGTGCGTCTGTGGGTCTGT
>JAHWFO010056842.1:0-11430 GCA_023313115.1 Rhysida immarginata
TTATGAGCAAATTGTTTATCTTTGAGCAGCCATCATCTGCCCTGTTTCCTTTTGTGATATAACCAAATTCAAAAATTCGCCTCTAATAGTTGGAGAATCTTTTTTTTATAGTATATTTAGTAGTGATAACACCTCTCTGTTTAGCTTTGTTTAAAGATTTTAAGTTGCTTACGTCAAAACGAGCTTTTTACAGTTGTATTTTATTTCGTTTTAGTTGCCTCAAATATTTTTGGATCTTTCTTTATCGGTGGAGGTGGAGAACTAGGCTCAGGAAACTTTTATCTAGGAAAAAAAGAAAATTGAATTATTTTATATTCACACTCAGATTTTTCAGTCATGATGTTTATGTTAATATAAGCAAAATATATTTATAATGGCTGCAGATAACAATCAAAGTTTTTTCAGTGTGAATGTTGAGCAATGATGATTATTAAATGGTATATGATAATTTTTAAATATATGTACACAATATTGGATATTAATTCAGATATTTAACTAAGCATAACCAAATGTACAAAGAAAAAAAATGGAGGTTTAACTATACAGTAGATGAATGATTTGTTTTTAATAGGATATTTTTAATTTGGAGAATTTAAAGTTTTTAATAATTTTTGCTCTCTTTCTTAATAATCGTCATTGTTATTCATTCATACAATGAAAAATTTTGATTGTTATCTCAACAAAAATAACTATATTGTCAATATGCCATTTAACTTTTCGACTTCAGAGTAAATAGACATTTTTTTTCATAAATGATAATGGCAACAGCCTAAATATATACTACTGAGACTCTATAATTCTTTTAATAATTTAGTCTAAAGTGAATTTTATGACATTTTGAATCGAAACAACATTGTGGGCCACCTTAAGTCCTAGGCTCTAGTTATTTCACTAATTTAATTATTCATTTGGAAAACTTACACATACTAGAAATATCATTTAAAACTCTGAATTAAAATAGATTACTTTTGTTAGGAAAATGTTCAGTTGTTATCGCATTTTTTAGCTGGGTTTCTAAATTGATCGTCGGTAAAATGCACGCTACAGACACAAAAGTAGTGAGCAAGATGTCGGGGACGATGAAGAAGATCACATCTTTCGAATTTTTTAACCATTTCTCACACCCTGATAATGAGAACATTTATCGATCATTCATTGCGTATAATTCTATTAGTAATACTTCTTTATTTAGATCAAGCGTCTGTCAGTGGCGAAAACGCGTGCAATAGGTTTGGTTAAAGGAAACCGAAGTTTTGGCTAGGGCAACACCTTCTCCTAAGGAGACTGGGGCCAGGGTACTTAGGCCAGGGCCAGAGAGCTTAAAACTACAGCAATAGGGACAGTAGTTTTAGGGCACGTTCGACATCGGCACTAAGCGCCTTTGTGCGTCCATTAAACGCATTAACTTGTTCGTCATCACGAGTTCACGCATATCGGGCGCTTCGTGCGTGCACCAAATGACCCTAGGTTAGGAGCAGAGCACTGACCTATATAAATAACTGAATTGAATAAATAAAAGGACTTGAATAGCAAATTGGTAATTGACTTTAATAAGCGTTTCGTGGTAACCACATCATCAGGGTAGGACACAACTACATTCTGTCAAGGCCTTAATTTATGGCCATACCCCTCCAATCAGAAACAAGTTCCAACAGAGGGCTTTACATGAAGTACTATACATCCATTAGTCACCAACAAGCATAAAATAATTCGAACAATAAGATGAACCGTTACAATTCGTTGATAAGAACAATATAAGGATAATAGAAATCATATAAATTACACATAAATGAACCAATAAAACTATTAACATTAAAATAAAAACATCTATAACAAATATACAACGGATGGCACATCCGTCATTAAGAGGTTTAAAAAGGGTGACGCCACTAGACGTCATATTGGTCGGGGCAATAGTTTAAACTTTTTTGTGATATTATTATTCAAGATTATTCCAATACAATTAATTTGATGGGAAAATTTAAATTAAAACTTTTTACTAAGATAATTAAATATTATCTTTTTGGTTTGGCAGAGTATAAAGTAAATAATATTTACGAAACGCACACTGCTTAATCAAACCTTACACACTTGAAAGAAGTGAAAGCCCACCAGGCCACGGCCTCCCCCGGCCTAAAGATTTGATTTAAAGTATTTAAAAGAATATTTTTAATTAATTAACATTTTACTTTGACCAATTGTTAAATTTACTTTGTTTACCTTTACAATGCTCTGTTTCTGACATTAAAAATCAGAATTGATCCAACAATCAAACTAACTTTGCACACAAGATGAGATTTCCTGCCATCCACCATCATAGTAAGGGCAACTTCCGGTGACGTCAAGTTTTTTGCTGGAAGCGCCATCCAGTTATATATTGTAGCGTACCGTTTTTTTTTTTTGAACGGGTTAGTGAAACGCGGAATTTCACGTGTCCTAGCCCCAATTGCTACGACTTTATGAACGTTAGCAGCTTTGTCTTTCCTTATTGACCGACCGCGGTACTCGCGATGCGCTTCCTTCTCCCTGATTGTGTAATTTATACTAGAGGATTGAGCCGATGTTCCTATTTCTTTCTTACTGTAGGTATTGATCCGATTAGTTGACTGGCAGTAGGAGACAGGTGCCCCTGTTGTTGGCTAAGTTTTTTCTGACGCTTTTAGTTTGGTTCTTAGGAGGTTACCGTGTTCCCCCTCCTAATGTATAATTAAAGGGTACACATGACGCGTTTGGTTCGCGTTGTTTTAATGTTTTTTTTTGTCCCAGACGTATGAGCGTTCATTTTGGTTGACTATCCCTCGCGTATCGTTTTTTTTTTTTTGATTCGAGGAAACATGTAATTACTTTCCTCTAATTCTGACCTGGCCAGGCCAATATGAGACTAATTTGTGATTTCGAGACTTTTTCTCCTTTATAAAACCAATTTGTTTTCGCGGCTGAAGGGACTAGTTAATATTTCACTCATCCTGTGAACTAAACATGGTAGGTGTATAATTTAGCAATAACTTGGATGTTTTTCTCTCCCTGTCTCGAAGTTTTTTTTTAAACTATAATCGGTATACAGAATCTAAAATTTTTTCACTTTCCCTTAAGTGTTGATTTTTTTGGGCTTAAAACAGATAGTAAAATGCCTACGAATTGTCTTTTCATAGTTACGATTTAGAGTAGTTTAGATTTCAATAAGGAGTAAGCATGAATCGTCAGTTTCATTATTTATTTGTAAGAATAATTATAAATTTTTTTTTTGAAAAATTCTGAAAATATTTCTATCTTTATTGTTTTAAATTTTTCTCTTTAAGAACAAGTAGCTAATCAGATTGTTTGAATTACGCACTATGCTTTCTTTTTCCTCAGCACTTTTGCGTGCGATTGTTGATTCTTTAACTGCCTTTGTTATCAGGGGTTTGTCTTTTTAGAGCGTCGCATTGTTTTTTTTTTCTGAGCGCGAGTCTACGTGTCTCGTGTCCTGGGGACATTAAAAAATTTTTTTTTTCCTGGAGAAAATTATAATTTTAGTCAGACACTTTTTCTTGTCTGGTCGGAGTGGAGTGCAGGGTCTCTCCTCGGCTTCATCCACGACTTACAGAAATTTATTACTCTCCTCTTGGTCTTAACGATCATGTTTGCCAAGTACATAGTCAAGATTTAGTTTGTCTCTTTGCAACTAAGGGCTCTTCGACATGAGGAGCCATTGTCTCCTACTCTTCAACTCTTAATTTACTAGATTCTTCCTCGATCAACGTGTGGGTTGATTTATTTGGACATGATGTTGGCCCCTTTACTACCGATCGGCTTATTGTGAGTTTTGTTACTTTATTGTGTCTATTGCCCATTCATTCCCATGCTTAGGATGAATTCGTCGTGGGGGGTTTTTCCTACGTAGACTTTGACTTAGTCTTTTGCTCGTCGTAGTTGAGTCGAGTTTTCTCCTCAATACCTGTGCGGATCGGAGTGTTTGGTTTATTGTTGTTTACCGGATATCGTCCCAGACAACTCAGTTTACGATTTGCCGTCGCTACTTATTTTGGTCAACGGATCTGCAAAGTTATGAACCGATCGACTCTCATCAGTCCATATTACGTTTTCAGCTATTTCAAGCCATGTGTTGTTCACACTAGTTTCATCGCAGGTCCCGTTTAACTTTTGATTGCAAAATCAATTTTATTTTTTTTGACTGTTTCGGAACTCTAGTTTTAAATTGCGCTCATGTGTTTGATATTATTATTATTTTTTTTCTTTTTCATGTTTTTTTTCGTGAATCTAACCGGACTACAGTTTAATCTTTGATTTTCTTTTATTTATATTTTTTGTTGTATTTCAATTTTTTTTTATCTTTTTATTTATTCTTTCATTTTTCTTTTCCAGGACGTCGCTCTTTGTTTGAGTCTTTGTTCTTCTCTCCTGTGCTGCTCTCCATCCTTTGTTTGTTTACTTCTCGTCCGTCACCTTCATCCAGTTTATCCTCGTCTCTTAAGCTTATCTTGTAATTATTTTATTAGTCGTAATTTTTTTGTCCTTTAGGTATCGTTTGTTGGAGGTTCCTGTTTTTGTTTTTCTATCACTGATATCAATTTTTTCCCCCCTGATTATCAATTTGTAAGTTTGTTTGATTTTTTTGTTACTATTTTGTTTTATCTTGTTAATCTTCAATTTTTTTTTTATTTCCAATTACTTATATGACTATGCTTAAAGTCCCGTTTTCCTAGCTTGGGCTGCTCTGCCATTCTTCTACTAGCCTCGCCGATCGTTTTACGGTCACAAATACTACTCTTTGCTGGTAAAGTTGTCGTCAACCCCATGTTCTTTGGACTTCAGTCAGCCAGTTGACGGTTCTACGTGAACAACACCCGTGGTAATTTCCTCTGAGCCGGCCTAGTTCTTCGAGACTTCATTAAAACCTGCTGTTTTGCTGGTTCATTTAGTTTGCTTTATTTTGTTCCATCTCTCGGGACCTTTTGTTTCCCTTAAGCATAGCTTTCTTTATTTATCAGAAAAAAAAAAAAAAAAAAGATGTAATAAAGAAAAATATTTATTTGGAACCTAGTTGGTTTCTTTACGACTTTTTGGTTTAAGTTCAAAAGGTAACTCGGTGGGGAGTTAATTAATGTAAGAGATTTGTTTTTTTTTTCTCTTGCTTAAAGGATCGTACCCCGATACTTTAAGTTGGTTTTTTTTATTTACGATTTTATTTTTGGGATCAAAGTTTTCATTTTATGCGTTACACTTATTTGCTTGAGTATTCTGAAAGAGCTACTTTCCTTAATTACGAATCGTATAATTTTGAAGTTTTTGGAATTTACACTGGTTGATCAAAAAGAATAAGGGAGGGGGGCTTTTATGTATGACTAGAGGTTTTCTCCTGCAGTTTGGCTGAACGTGTGGGTAATTGCGGTGTCAATTACTAGCACGTTACAGTACATAGGCGTAGCCACTGATAAGAAAGGCCTGCCCAATTCGGGCTGAGGAGGCTGACAATAAATGGAGACTTCAACTTCTCGGGCATGCAGTGCCACTGGCGTCAGTAAAGAGAATCAAAGTATTGCTCAAGCTGAAGACTCCATGAAAAATTTTATCTAAGAGCTAATTTCACTAAAAATTTAAATTTCCTTTTCAAACTTGACAATTCCTAATAAATGGTAATTGTTTAATTATAAAATTCATTGTAAATGAATTGAAAATGCTTCCCTCGCTTCTCGGGCACACAGCGCCACTCGATTGCAGTGGAAATTCGAGAAGCGAAACTGAAGCGAGGGAAGCATTTTCAATACATTTATAATGAATTTTATAATTAAACAATTACCATTTATTAAGAATTGTCAAGTTTGAAAACAAAATTAAAATTTTTAGTGAAATTAGCTATTAGATTAAATTTTTCATGGAGGCTCCAGCTTAAGCAATACTTTGATTCTCTTAACTGACGCCAGTGGTGTTGCATGCTCGAGAAGTTGAAGTCGCCATTTATTGTCAGCCTCCAAGCCCTGCGTCAGAGCGAATTGGGCAGGCCTTTCTTATCGGTGGCTACGATATAGGTCAGTGGAGCAGAGTCGTTTAGTGCGTTGCAAGATGGCGCTGACCTAGAGCTTGAAATGTAGCGATAGATAGTTCGGAGTTTTAGTTACGGTAAAAGAGCCAACAGGTATAATAAACTAATTGAAATCTGCATATCGCTTAAACTGACATTGAAATCTACTGTATAATGATCAATTTATTATATGAATGCAGATGTTTTGATGGGTTTTATTTTGGGCAGTATGGTTATTATTCATGATAGCACGGGCAAGGTGAACATCCCACTTTCGTGCTCTTACCCGTTTTTCATGACATACACAAAATGCATTACACTTTTTTCACCGCTCGCTCTGAGGGACGTCACTAGGTGCATTTGGTGTGCACATGTCGAACGCGCCCATAAGCTCTCGGCTAGGGTCAAGTTTTAGCGCCAATGTGTCAAATAAGAGAAACATATTTGCCTCCGCCTCTTATCACCGGATGGACAGGCCTTCTATAATCTAGTGGGCCATACTTGCAAAGGATAGGCGATTTAAAACTTTTGTTAATTTTCGTCTAATCGTTTTTGATATGAGATATTAACAAACTTGCGGGTTTATAAGGATCACCTTGCTTATAAATACATTGTCCTCAGCCAAGCTTACCTTCAATCGTTTCCGACAGTGTTATCTCAGGAAATACCATAAACAAGGCGCATTCGGCGGCGCTCAGATCTGAGAGAGCAGCGTTCGGCGAGTACTTTGGTACTTCCGCCTGAGAAGAAAACGTGTTCGGCACGCAACGAATCTGTCAGAATCTGAGCTCAGACGCTCAGCAAGCTTTTCTATTTCTGACTGCTCAGAATGAACATGGCGGCGCCCACTGCGATGCGAAGCTATCAAAGAAGCTACGAGAGCCACATCATGGCGATGCCCAGTGTACTCTTTCCTCCCTGGCCTTAAGGAAAACTCTTATCGCGATCGAATATTATGCATGCTCCGTTGCTCATTTGATGATAATTTTTATTTCGTGTACACTAAAATTAGTAGATCCTCCGTTTCTTCTCAGTATTTGTAAAGTCGGTAAAGTCATTTCTTTCTGAGATAAAAGAGCGTTCGGCAACAGTCACTCAGACGCTCAGAAAAAGCGGTCAGATACCACGTGACCGTTCTCTCAGATCTGAGTGCTGCCGAATGCGCCTACAGAATGTAAACATACACCAAGCACATGCTCACGTTAGCCAATAGCAAAACGTAGCGGCCGACTACGCCCTCCTCCTCCCCGATTTAATTTATTAATAATAAACTTTAAAAAAACGGATTGTAAGTTATTTTATCTATGTGATACGTTAAATATTTATTTCCGAAGTTTTCGGTTCCGAACTTTCTTTGTTTTTTCTAAATTCTTTTTACCTTTTTCAGTGACCTGCATCCGGGAAGAAGAAATAAAAATGTTAAAAGCATCATGGGAAATAATTTTAAAACTACATATTAAAGAAAATGTATTAAAAAATATGAACATTAACTTCAGTTTAAAGGATAGCAAATATAATGTAAAAAAATAATTCTTAGATAGTTACATTGTTATGATTTCTTAATGATAGGGGAATTTCCTAACAACTCCAGCATTGTGGGTATGAAACAAAATGGCGGCACCCATACTGAAGTGGAAGCGAGTAACTAACACTACTGGACCATGTCCAAGACCTCGCCATGGCCATCGAGCAGTTGCTATAAAAGATTTGATGATCGTATTTGGTGGGGGAAATGAAGGAATCGTAGATGAACTGCACGTTTACAATACCGGTAAGTTTACGCGCCTTGATTTCTCCATGATGGCTTGTCTTGTTTCAAGATGGCGACCTTTTGTTGTTGTTATTAGCGAGTCTTATCAAAAAAAAGTATTGTGATCTCTTGAGCTCTGTCTTAACCCCAAAGAATGAAAACATTTGAAAAGCTTATCGGAGTTCTGTTTTCTATCTTAAAGTTCTTTATTTAATTGTAAGAAAAAGTAGCGTCGTAATATTAATTCCGATCCCAATATGGCGGCGCCCTATGAAATGTCATGAGCGAGGAGCCCACATAATTACAATTTAAATTTTTACTGAAACGAGCTTTTAATTAAGCACGAATTATTTCAACCATTAAGAATATAAAGGATTTTAATGATTTCGCTCAGTGCATGGCTCTAATACTCAGTATACGTTCCTCGAAATATTCTCGCCCCAAGCGAAATCTAAGATGGCGACATATTGACAGCGTTATCGTTTAGACCAGAATGTATCCGGGAAGTTAACTTTGCACCGCCGCTGCTTTGCTTAACGCTTAAATGCTGGGTATACCAAGTGCTGAACCGAATCTCGAACTGAATATGAAATCGGACAAAACAGTTTTCAGCATCTATGATTGGTTACTTTCTTAAAAACTGTACTTGGCTGAAAAAAGAAAGATTTATAGACGCGCTCATTTTTAAATTAAAGCATTCAGTTGCAGATCTAGTAGTTTTAACTTTATTTTTCATGAAAATTAGGTTGGGACGAAATTAAATTAGCGGTAAACTTATCCGATATGATAGATTGATAACTTATCAATCAAGTTTGCATGCTTTTTTTTTTTTTCCCGCCATGTTCCCAATAAACTGACCCCCTACCCCCCCTCTTTTTCTTCCGCTCCAGACATTGAAATTTCCCAGGATTGCTAGTCTCTTTTTTTATGATTCTCTTAAAAAAAAAAAAAAAAAAAAGAAAATAAAATATTTGATGTAGACAGTTTATGAAAAACTAATTTTTTTCTTTTTAATATTTATAGTGCCCGGCACGAAAGAAAAAGGAAACTGGCGCTTGCGTAAATGAAAAAAAACTCGTTCAACTACTCAAAAAGTTAAAGGAAACGGGGCATTACTTATTACTGATGCCAAGAATAAGTAATACCCCATTTCTTGTTCGTTTCTGACTTTGAACGAGGTTTTTTTTCATTTACGCATGCGCCAGTTTCCTTTTTCTTTCGTGCCGGGCACCATAAGAACAACTGAGTTTGATTAAAATTACATGAGATTCTAGTGCAGATTGACAAATTGGCTGCTTTGCGAATATGACCGAAACTGATAATTAACTGAATGAAAATGAATAAGCCAACAAAAATGAAAAAAAACCCGGGCATGACGGAAAATGCTTCATTCGGACAATAGTGCTTGCCAGATACTTTTTTTTTTTGTAAATTAAACTTAAAATTTTCACTAACCACGAAAGGAAAACTACAAAATCGCAGAACAGTTTGTTTAAAGCAATTTTCATCTGAATCCTTGAATTAAAAAGACAAAATCAATAAAAAAAATTGAGAAAATGGAATGAATGTTTAGTTTTTCTAGAAACCAAGATGTAAGTGGCTGTGATGTAGCTCTTAGATACAATGCTTCTGTCTACTAACAGAAGCTTGTAAAGTTAAAACGAAAATTATTATAAATTACTTGAATGAGTGGCGATCCAGTAAATGAAAATAGAAAAAAAAAATAATAGTATGAATACTTAGCCTAAATAGTTGTGCGGTATCTTACAGATGAAAGGGCATACGCAGCCTCTGTATATCACTCCTCACTAGGAACAGTCCTGAAGTGCCATCTCTGATTTCCACCATCTTTGATATTTAAGTAGTAGACAATGAGTTGTACCTACAACCAAAATTTTAGCTCTTGACATCAGCCAGGAGGGGAGTTGTAGCCCTTCAAAAATTGTCAAAGCATGCGAAATTCAAATTGGTTTAAAACGGTTCATATGACAATTGTGACATAGGAGTATACAATTCATACCTGCCAACTCTCCCGCTTTTGGCCGGAGACTCCCGACTTTTAGACCGATCTCCCGCCCTCCCGATTTAAGAAAACAATCTCCTGATTTTTAATTCAGTAAATAAATTAGTTGAAAATTCTCGTATTCTGTGACTATGTTCGACAATGACAATGCCGAGAACAAAACTTGTGAAAGTGCTACACTTTTTCCCCAGTTGTTGAATACTTGGGTAGCAAAAATAGCGCCTTTGATGCTATTTCCGGTGTTGCGAACTCAAAAATCTTTTTGTTAAAACCGCTGAAACACCTAAAAATCCATTAAATGTGTGCGAAGCTATTATGAAATTAGAAAATGAATGCGAGGCTGTCAACTTAGCAAAAATGTCCGCAAAATATCAATCTTTAACTCAAGTATGCAACTGACATGTCAGTGAATGCTAATAGATTTTTTGTTATTTTTTTAAGTTATTTTTGTTAGTCATTACTTTATCATTTGTGATCAAAATAAAAAAAAATTGTTACCCCTAAACTTCTGGGTAGCCTATTTTAATTCAACCCATTTCCGGTTAGCTTACTTCCGATTTGGTAGACCTCCCGATTTTTCACTTTTCAATGTTGGCAGCTATGTACAATTGGACGAAAGATTGAGATTGAAGCACTGTAATTAGAACAAAAGGGATAGTCTGAAAAAAAGTGATGAGAGCAAAATGATAATTTATATCCGGAACATAAAATGAATGATAAGTTGGAACAGTTGTCAGACACTCAATGGGGTGGTAAAGTTTTGAAACTCAATTCATTAGCGTTAGTGAATTGGGATAAAGCTATCAATGGAACCATGCATATTTCCATGTGTTTCTATATCGAGGTGACTGGTGTAGATGAAAAGGATCAGACACACTTTCAGGATAATTCTCTATTATACTCTTAATTCTGACAAAGGGTAGCCTCTGTCCCAAACATCAGTTTTTTTATGGTATTAACACCCTGTGTTCAATTTTTATTATTTACTAGATGTTGCCAGCAACTTCTTCTGCATAGATATTTAAAAATTCTCAATCGGAACAGCTAAAAAAGTATCTAAATCAGGTATTAGTATACAGTGCTCCCACTAGAATTGACAAGAGGGCAGGGTGACAATTGCAGCAAAAGGGCATCTTGCATTGTCAAGGCATCTCATGGGGAAGGGAGGCAAGAGACAGGGACAAGGCTCAAAGTGGAATGAAATTATATATACAGACCCATTATATTAGGAAATCAATACTTTATTCCTTAATCAAACATAAATACAAAATATAAGGCAATTCTTCTATGTTAAAATTTAAACCATTCTTTTACTGCAAATGGTAAAATTTCATTAAATAAATCTATATCACAGTTTAATACATAAAATATGTTTGAGTGTTTCCTCTTTCAGTGCATTTCTGTGGATCTTTTATTAATTTAATTTGAGACAAAACTCTTTCCACTGCTGCAGTACTTAATGCAATGACAGTAACAGTAGCATACAGGGTGATTTACATCGAATGTAAAATACTTAAAGGGGGTATTATAGAGGTTAAGATAAACACAAAACGTCCTATGAACATGGGTTCAAATATGAACGATAACTGAGATATGAACAGAAATAAAAATGCCGCCACCAAGATCAACAAGTTA
>JAHWFO010056861.1:0-12474 GCA_023313115.1 Rhysida immarginata
TTGACGTATGGTATGCCCGTCTGGGCCACAATATGTAAGACTAGGTGGAAAGAACTGCAAACGTTCCAAAACGTTACCCTTAGGACTATTGCGCAAAAAGATCGGAGAATTGTTCGCAATTCCTCCATTTCTAATGACTTCAACATGACTCATATTGGTAAATACGTTCAAGGGCTCATGGAATCCATGCTGCCCAATATAGAAAATCATAGCAACGAGCTAGTCTCGGGCATTTTAAAGCATCCTATGCATAGAAAGAGATATCGTGATCCAAGGCATATACTTGATATTAATTTTGAAGACATTGATAATGTCTTATTTCCAGATTACTGCACTTCATAGGTCGTGTTTTATCTAATACTAGTGGTCTGCTTCTAGTCTAGACAATCGTCAATCAATTTTTCCTCCACCAAGAGGAGGCAATTTTTCTTTTATACTTTGGATGACCTTTGTGGGTACATCAGGCTTCTTTTCTAATTCAGTGTATTTCTCTTGGAATATGATTATGAAGGGTGAGATTATGGAAGCTATGCATCAAGTTCCACACGAATACCGATACACTACACTGTTTGATTGTCGATTGTCGATCATTGTATTCACTCACTGATGAAGGATTTGTGAAATCCGAAATGCGCATCTGAGGAAATAAAAAGAATTGATGTGGACTAGTGTTTTCTTTTGTACCATTTTTATACGTCGGTATCCACAGTTTCGGCAATTATTCCTGTAAGAACCATTATATATAATTTATAATCTTATTATTAAAACTAGTACTTTCCCCGACAAATGGAGGTTAACTAAAGTAACTCCAATTTTTAAATCTGGTGATTCCAATCTAATTAGCAATTACAGACCGGTGGCCATTTTATCAACTCCATCAAAAATATTTGAAATCATTCTTTACAAATTTATATTTAAACATGTTCAAGATAGTATTTGTATCAATCAACATGGATTTATGCCTAATAGATCAACTGTAACAAACTTATGTAACTTTGTTCATTATGTTTCTAGTGAGTTGGATAATAGACTTCAAGTTGATGTTATATACACTGATTTTCAGAAAGCATTCGATAAAGTTGATCATGATAAATTAATTGCAAAATTATCCTTATACAGTTTTTCTGAATCTATGTTATCTTTGATAGCATCTTATTTAAAACAGAGATCTCAACTTGTACAGTCCAAAAATTGTTCATCATATAAATTCCCTGTATATTCTGGAGTGCCACAAGGATCAACCTTAGGTCCTTTATTATTTCTTTTATTCATTAATGACGTTTCGGCTACTATCCAGTTTTCTAAAATTTTGTTATTTGCGGATGATCTCAAAATTTTTAGTTCTATTAAATCTACCTCCGATTGTGTTAATCTTCAAAATGATTTGTATGCCTTAAATAAATGGAGTAAGGAAAATAATATCCCATTTAATACATCTAAATGTGAAGTAATGACCTTTTCTAGGCTCAAGAAAAACATTGTTTTTAATTACAGGATTGATGGAACAATATTACAATATGTTAACAAAAAAACTGATCTTGGTGTTACTTTTGGTATAGATTTACATTTTGCAAACCATATTTATAACGTTGTTAGCATTGCGCATAGAAATCTTGGATTTGTAATTCGTAACTCATATCAATTTAATAATTTAAGAGTGTTGATTATTTTATATAACGCATTTGTAAGATCTAAGGTTGAATACGCATCAATTATATGGAGTCCATATACTACCAAATATATTAAACTTGTTGAGGCTGTTCAAGCTAAATTCCTAAGATATTTATATTATAGAATTTTTCGATATTTCCCTACATTTATTTCTTATGAATCATTGCTTCACTCATTTCAAATCCATACTCTTTCACATAGAAGGAATTGTCAGTTGGTCGTATTTTTATACAAACTATTACATAATGAAATTGATGATCCCAATATAAGAGAAAAAATAAGTTTTTATGTTCCTAATATTTCTCCGAACAGGTTTCGTAATTTATTCTTTATTCCAAGGGTTAATACGGACTCGCACAAAAATTCGCCAATACTTAGAATGTTGTCTTTTTACAATAAAATACACCCTCTACCGATTGATATTTTTAGTATGAGTCAAAATCAATTTGTAACTTCTTGTAATAACTTCTTACCACTTGTTTGTCAATACTTTCATTATTATTTTCATTTTTTTATAAAATAATCAGTTTTTATTCATTTACTATTGTTTATGTTACTTCATTTATGTAATTACTCTTGTTTTTGATTTTCAAATTGCAAATGTGAATTGCAAGTTTTGAAATAATTGTAAAAACTTTCGAACTGTAATTGCAATTTTTAGTAACATAGTAATTGGGGAAACCTGTTATGTTCACAATAAATAAATAAATAAATAAATAAATAAATAAATAAATTATTTCTGCACTATATGCATCGGCCACATCAAGTGTGGCGGTTAATGGATCCACCTTGTCTACCTTTGAACTCTTAAAAAGTGTCAGGCAGGGATATCCTCTATCGTCTCTCCTGTACATCTTCTGTTTGGAGCCATTACTCAAGTTCTTGAACCCCCACCCGTAGGTTCGGGAATATGAGTTACCAGCTGCGTCCATCAATACCAGGACCTTAGCATACGCCGACGACGTCGTGTTTTTGCTTCGGACTCATATTCCCTGAGCATTTACAAAGAAACCTTCGATCTCTTCAGCACTTCGACGGGGAGTACCATCAACCTCGTCAAGACGAAGGGAATTGCGATTAGGAAATGAACGGTCGACAAGCTTAATTTAATCCCAATAACATGGTGTGGTCAGATCACAATGCTTGGTTTTATATTTTCATTTTTATCGGATAAGGACTCTATCCATTGGCAGCAAGTGGTGGATAAGTGTATTGCCCGCCTTAACGTCAATGCTTGTCAAGGTGCAGTTTGTGCAAACTCATATATTATCATTGCTGTCTGCTAAGCGCCTATTCACTTTAACATCAGCAAAAATCCTTCGCAAAGTTTGCAGTGCTATTGTTAATTGTGTGTGTGTGGGAGTTTTGTCCAGCGTCATCCAGTTCGGGCAGAGTTTCTCTTCACTCCCTTTGAAAGGGGGGGGGGGGCGTTATGCCTGCCCGAGATCCAGCGATATCTGGTTTGCTGCAATGATTCGTGTCTTTCTCTTCCTCCCACCATTGTGGACGAACTTTGTGTTTTTGTACATACGAGTGTATTTTTAAAGTGAATAGGATACCATTACCTCCCTTTCTGCCAATATCTACTCATGTGCGTCACCTGATTATTTACCATGTCTTTCAAGGGGACTTAGTGACATTTTTACCAGTATTACGCCAAATAGACTGCCAAGATTGGGATCATCTGCGTCTGTCTTGGGGGTCTAGGCTGAGCTCATCGACAAGCAGTCGACTGTCGACAAGTTTCGATGGGCACGTGGTTAATGACGCATTTGTCGATTCGAGCTAGCATGAACACGACTTGTCTACAGTGTCTACAGAGTCTACAGTGTACACTTGTCTACTTGTGTACAGAGTCTACAGGGTACAGACTCTACACCGTCGATTTTCGAGTGTAGACTTTGACCATCGACAACTGCCTACAATTCTGCCATTCTTGTCTACAATTCAAGAGCAGTCGACTATGCACTTGACGATCGTTATTTCAGAATTTCGCAACAGATTTCTTATTAAAATCTTTTTTCCTTCGTTTCCGGCCTGCAGGCTAAATACACACAGCTCAAGAATACACATTTTCTAAAAATATTAACAAAAACTTGTTTAAAAATATTTACATACACGAAGTACTCTCTTGTGCTACGAAACTTGAACTGTGAAAATGATAATATAGTGTGTCTACAGTTATGTGTTTATGTATGTATTTATGTGTATACATGGATAAATGTTTAAAATTATGTGTAAATGTGTGTAAACTTGTGTATATCATCTAGCCAAACGTGTGTAAATTTGTGTATAAATGTGTAATATGCCACTTATCGACGGTTAGATTTTGTCGAGATCGACAGCTTGTCGATGAGTTCAGCCTAGACCCCTTGGTTCTACTAGCAGTCTGACCAGGGCGAGACTACCGACATCTTTCGTCTCTCCCCAGATTATACGTGGTCAGCCTTTTCAAAGGCAATGAAAACTGTTGCCTTTGACGGAACTGTGTTCTCCTGTCAATGGTGATTGCTGCACTACGGATTTTACTCCCTCCAACGTCTTCATCTATGGAGAGTGGTTAGATCTGCTGGTTGTCTACATTGTGGCATCATGGAGACAATTCAACATATATTCTTCGAGTGCTCGTTTGCCCAATACATCTACAATCGTTTGTTCCATCATAACAGTCTGCCTTGGATGTCTTACTCGTTTGTGCGATTCCTGATGGATGATTCCACCGGTGATCCACTGAAACCAGATCTAGCGATACCTATTATGTTTAGGAATAAGGAACTCTGAACAGCTAGATTGGACAGAACGAGGGGGAATATTTGCACACCGTCATCTGCATGGAAAAAGGATCATCACATCTACGGACATTCCTCCTCTTAGAATGTTATCGGCAATGTCCTTTAGTTTTCAGAAAACGTTACGCTACATCCAAACGCCTTTGTGAGGTCATCAGAGGGGACCTTAACAATAATTATGATCACCATTTCGTGTTCCCATTAGACTTCTGATGAACTATCAGTGGAAAAAACAAGCCTCAATAATCTTAAGGTGTAGAAGATTATGAAAGGCTTCACGGAAACAAAACTATGCATGTGCGCTTGAGCAACCTGCTATAACACCGATTAAGGGTGTTTGGTGGAGCATATTCGAAAATGACCTCGGTTTTTTTTGGAAAGGAATACACATAAAAATCCCTCACATAAAAGTACAATAATTCTTCCATTGAAAGTATTCTATCAGATTTATATTTTAAAAGTTGGCTAATGGTTCACTTCAGATGAGGCACCCTGTATTTTGGATCTGATTTGGATATCTGCCTGGAATATAAATAAATCAGAAAGATATCCAAATCAGACTAATTTTCCGAAAACCGGCCCTAGATATTTTAATGAAGCCCATTCATTAATAAATATTAATAAATGTCTTCTCTAATATACATTTTTAATTTGTAACACTCGTCCACGGCTATTAATAGAACGAATGCACGGTGAGAAGAGAGATACAAGCTTTGAAATTAACTTCTTTCTCTTTTGTTTCAAGAGTTGAATAACATTGCTCCTTATGGAGCAGTCTCCAGCTCGATGATGGACAGGACGATTGATGGCAATAGGAGTACTTGTTCGGAACTGAAAACTCATTTAATCGACACATGGTGGTCTTTGAAGTTTCAACGTGATGCTCCAATACGCAGAATAAAGATCACAGTTCCGTCTTGTAAGTTCATATGATTTATCCATAATAATTAATCTTTCAAGCCAAGAGATTTGGTTATTTTTAAATCAGGCAACTCATTAAATTGGCTCAACATAAAACGATTTTATTCATAATCATAGTTTTCAGATATTGCTTGCAATAAATAATTAAAAAGTGGGATTGCAAAGATATTAAGATGTCGAAAATATAAATGTGCTGTACACCAGAATGTATAGAGCAGACTGGCTTTCTTGGTTAATGATATTTAAAGCTTCCTTCAATTGATCCACCTTAACATATCACGTCTTATAAACATTTTGCTGAATGATATAATAGGGAAAACGAATTATGTTTAACCTACTTATCCTTTACTTTGTGTTTTAATTTTTGTATCCTTTATTTAGGGTATGTAGATTCTTCTTGGCAAGTGAAAATCGGCAGACACCACTGTGGTAATACATCATTCACAGGTAATGTAAAGTATTTTTTTACTCAATATTTAATTTTAATTTAAATTTAAAATTACTCTGAGCTTTGATTAAATATTGAAATAAATGTTTTCGAAATTTTGAAAGAAAGCATTTTCTCTCGGGCAAAAAGTTTTTCTCTAAACCTTCAAAACAATACTTTGATGAATAGCTAAGAACACGGGACAATTTTTTTTTTGCCGAAAGGAAAACGAGATCAAATATTGCTTGACCAAAATCTGTCATTCCCTGAGCCCTATCTTGTACACAGTATTATACAAGAGCTGCCACTTTATTAGTTACACGTGTCTTGTTGCGGGTTGAACTGCCATTAGCCCTCAAAACCTCCTGTACTCGGCTGAGAATGGATTCAACGAGATGCTGAAAATGTTCAACAGGAATATTGACCCAGTAGACATGTGAACTTCACGCAATTCTGCCGGTGTAGGCAAGGAGCGAACGGTCGTTTTCAGCTCATCCCCAAGATGTCCAATGGAGTTGAGATCTGAGGACTGAGTCGACCACTGCATCAAGGGGAACACAATATCATATATACACTGACTGACAAAAAAGTGCAGCACCCAGGAGGAGTGGTTGAAAGTGAATGAAACGACATATAATGAAACAATATGTGACTTTATTGTACTCATTGCAATATGGGATGAAACAGACGATGGCAGTAAAGGTAGAATGTTGGGGCCAGGTCAGTACGGTGTGGCACCCCCTCTGGCCCCAATACATGCCCTTATGCGGTTCGGAATGGTGTTAAACAGCCTTTCTATCCTCTCCTGAAGCAAGTTAGTCTACAGTTAGTGCAGCTGTCTCACAGATCCGCAGATTCTGGGTGATTCACTTTTTTGTCACCCATTTTACGGAGGGTTAATTCAGATAAAATGAAACGACTTTAAACGCCGCGTATGACCTTGACGGAATGTGATTTGCATGACTCGTCCACTATTCATGGGGATTAGCTTTGTATACACTTGTTGGTGTTATTTGGGACATTTCGTGCTGAAACATGGTTTCCAAAATCACAGCTTTTTGGGAAGGGTATACGTTTGGCCTTTCCGACGCTAACTTCAGTCATTCGTGCATTGTGGAATTATGCAAACGAAATGGTATTGTGGTATCCAAAGCTACCGTGGGTCCAATAATCAAAAAGAACAAATTGCGACCATCTAATGAACGTGGACGAGTAGATAGGCAGACCAGAAACAAGCCCCAGCCAACACGCCCAGCTCAGGTGGTGCGAGAAATCCGGTCTGAAGTGCTGAAAGAAAATCCCTCCCACTCAGAGAAGTCTAGCCTAAAGGAAAGGTATTTCACAGGCAACAGTCTCCTGACAATCTTGGACTGGAGCGACGTCATAAAGCGCGCGGTCAAAGACTGTCGGCCAGGCACGTGCAGGAACGATTCACCAACGCCAGAAAACTGTATGAAAACCATCTTGCAGGTGACCGATGGAAGTGGATTTTCTCCTTGGATGAAGCTTGGGTGTACCTCGATGACACAAACAAACACGGGGCAATTTACTATCGCGAAAGAGGGGGTAAGGTAAGGTCCGATTTTGTCCGAAGGTGCAAGGAAAAGTTTTCAAAGGGCTTCATGGTGGTTGCCGGATATTGCTCACGTGGACTGCTCACGATTCGTCGAGTTCCTGGAAACTGTAAAATTAATGCAGCTTACTTCCAGAGTAATGTAATGGACCACATATATCGGCAGGATATCCCACGTCTGTGCCTTGATGAGCAATCAAAAGTTTGGATCCACATGGACAAGGCATCAAGCAACACTGCCAAGTCATCTGTGGCTTACTACAGAAAGATGGAACAGGAGACGGGCATACGAGTTATTCCCATCTCTCATGTGCCTGTAAAATCTCCTGACGCATCACCGTTGGATTTCTGTGGTTTTGATCTCCTGAAACGACGGCTCCGAAGTTGACGACCAAGAACCGTTGATGGGCTATGGAAAGTGTGTCAGCAGGTGTGGAACGAACTTCCCATGGAGTCCCTCAAACTCAGCCTATTTCAGTTGAAAATTACGTTGCCGGGTTGAAAATTAACGTGGTTCTCACATCGAACACAACCGATGGTGGCGCTATGGTATTACATCATCGTAACAGAACTGCAAAGTCGTCTCATTTTATCTGAATCAACCCTCCGTATTATTGAAACTAATGTTTAGTTATTCTGGCCCTGTGTGCTGATACATTATACTGCTGGAAGGAGAGCCATCTGCGGATAAATTGTGAATATGAGGGGGTGAACTTGATCTGGAACAATGTTTATATATGCTTTCGCGTTCAAATGACCGTCTACAGATATTACAGGACCTAATTCATGCTAAGAAAACATTCCCTACACAATTAATCCGCCTTCACCATCTTGCAAATTCCGAACTAGACATGAGGGTTCCATGGCTTCATGTTCAAAGCGTTTCATCAATATGGTGCAGCCTTCGTTTGACCAGGCGTCCTTTTTCATATCCTAAATGGTCCGTTCCTTGTGTTGGTGTGCACTTTCTTGTTCTTCTCTGACAACATTGAAACCCGAGATGGTCTTCGGCTTTGGTAATCCATTCCGTATGTCAATGTTTTCTGGCTATCTGAGTTGTAATGAGCAGTAATTTGTACGATTCTTGCCTTTTTTGCGCAGAAGTCCTCTGACATTCTCCTCTGGCCTCTTTCATCAACAAAGGTTTTCCGTCTACAGACGTCGCGATGGCTAAATGTTTCTTGTTACTTGACCCACTCTTTATAAATCCTTGAAACTGTCGTACGTGAAAAGTTCAGGAGAGTCGCCGTTTTTGAAATGCTCATTTTACCCCCACTTGCACCAATCACCACTGATTCTAGCTACTGGTTCTTCACATTTTTGCTATGATTTCCTGCTTAGCTAACAGTAGAAAAGGTGCTTCAGATTATTTATTCCGTGATTTGAGATCATGTGGCATATAAATCCTTAATCAATTTGCATATTTTGTGAGGTGTATCTAACAAAGTGGCAGGCTCCTTTATGTACATTAACTCTTTGAGATGACAGTGCTGACCTGACAGGAAGAGACCGCGTTCTGAAAGGAAGCTGTGGGACTTAGAGACAGATGAGTGGAGTAAAAAGAAATGAATAAGAATGTGAGTTATTAATCTAAGATGGCTTGGTCAAGTAGAACGTAAGTCATATATGGTTGTACTCTTCTTAATGAGTCAAGGAACATACGAGAAGGAAGGGAGGCCTGGAAAAATTATGGATGGATAAGTCGAAGAAAATTAGGTGAAATTATTTGGGAGTTGCAATTAAAACAACTCTCTGTGTGAATAAAGAGATAACTGCGATAATGTCGTCATAGATATTGTATAAAGAAAAGCGTACGTTTAGCGTCATTAATTAGGGGAGAACATCTTCCAGTCTGTGTGATACAGTCGTATTTTTCTAGCTGTTGAGACAGATAAGTTTTTGTTTCGTTCATCAATTACACTGGTAGGCAAAAAAAAGTCGGGAGCAAGAACTGTTATGTGATTTTAATTAAGCAATAACACTGACTTTAGTGTGCTGAATCCAAAGCTGTTTACGTCTAGTTTTCGAGAAATTCTTATTTAAATAAAATACTAATATTGACATATTAAATACGTATTTATTATGAAAAAAGTACAAAACTCTTACGCATGACATGATTTCTATGATATAAATAAAAATCTTAAATAAATTAAAATACTAATATAACATAAAAAAATAACTATTTGGTAGATCGCTTTCTTTTATAAGTTTTATCTGTTGTTTCACGATTGATTTCCTAGCAGAAATCTGCTAACATTGCTGGGGACCACTTGCGGTTATATCTTTTTTCCATGTGCGCAATATCTTGATGAAATCTCTCACCATGCTCATCAGACACGGCACCAAAAATTTCTGGGAAAAAATCTAAATGCGAATGCAAGAAGTGTATTTTTAATGACATGTTCATCCGAGTTCTTGATATTTAGAAAGTTCGTGTACCAGTTCTTTATAATTTGCGGCCCTTATATTTCCAAAAAAATTCTGACATATGTTTTCAAAACCTACCCATGCTCTTTTTTCTTTATTGACCAACTTAGATTTGAACAATTGGTCTTTAAAGATTTCTCTGATTTCGGGACCAACAAATATGCCTTCCTTCAATTGTAATGAAAATAAAAATTGCTTATAGCATCAAAACAAGACGTGCTAGATAAATTCTGATTACATATTTGGATTTAGCGCGTCGATATCTATCAATTCCACATATACATTGTTTGGCTCTTATTTTGATGCCGACCAGTGTTATCGACATGAGAAAATTTTTATTATTTATGGTGATGAATACTTTTTTCCTTTAATAATTTGTTTCACTTTTAGTATTAAAAGGGATCATTTTCATTTATTTAGAAGAAGATGGTCGGACAAATTATTATAGCGGAATCGTCGAATGCGGTGATTTTCGAGGCAACGAGATCACATTCACAAACAAAAATCATTATCATCTCTTAATAAAAGTTTGCGAGGTTGAAGTTTACAGTGGAACAGATACAGGTGAAACGAATGTTTTTATTTGTCCTCTAAATAGTTAATTAAACTTTAAACAATATCAAAGAGATGTTTGCTCGATGAGACTACATTTATTCTCTAAGTATCAAAGGTGTAACAGTAGCAAATGTATCTCCAAAGTTAACAGGTTAAGAGCAAAATTCGGTTTCAATCATACTTTATATACAAATTAAAGGATTGGCAGAATATAATTCTTCCGCACATCCAATCAGCATCACAAGTGACAATGCTGTTCTCTAGGTCTGCACATTTCAATCACCAAACACAAAAGTGGCAGCATCGCTGCGGACGGAACAACCTAAAAAGTGCATTGACACCCCTGACGCAAAAATTTGTTGCAACCCCCTGATACAAATAAAATGTGGATTTTAGTAGTAGTAGGTGGTCAAAATAAAAAAAATTCTACCAGTTTGAAATGACTTCAGCTACAGCCTTTTCTCCAGTCTCCTAACTTCTTTTTTAAATTATAAATCTGTTGTTTCTATTTTTCGATATTGAGGATCTGGTGAAACAACCGATTTATATATCGGTTTTCGAAAACTCGACTAGAATTACGATATATTTGATAAATCGTTTGAAATATCAAAGCCACAGATTTCCTTTTTACGTTCATATAGACTTATATATTTTTCAAATTTGCATTAGAAAGATTCCAGCAAACCTTAGTTTTTTCTTGCATACAGCGAAATGTCCTCCTTGGGTCTTCTCGCAGCAACCTTCAACATGCGCTAGTCCGGGTGTCAGCCAAATATGAAGAGGCTGGGATGAAGATCCATGTGGTTAAGACCGAGGTTCTGGTCCTTTCAAGACAGCCTGCTCAGTCAACACCACCTAGACAGAAGGCCTGCGCACAGAAACGTCATACATTGTTACATCGCATTAAAGCGGCTATTGTTAATCGCATTTCTTCCAATAATAAGCCCTAAATTTGGCCGTATGGTGGTTATGTAACAATGTATACAGTTTCTGTGCGCAGGCCCTCTGTCTCGGTGGTGTTGGCTTAGTGCGCTCTCATGATAGGGGAGCCCCATTGAGACAGGTGGAGAAGCTCAAGTATCTCGGGATTGTAATCACGAGTAATGGGCGGCAGGATAAAGAACTCGATGCAGTGCAGCAAACTGTGTCAGGCATGAACTCTGGCGATCCGTGGTAACGAAATGTGAGCTGGGAAACAAAGCCAAGCTCTCAGTTTTCAAATCAGTATTTGTCCCAATTCTCACTTATGATCAATAGTCTTGGGTAATAACCGAAAGATTGCGATCGCCGGTGCAAGCAGCCGAAATGAGATTCCTGAGACATGTGGCAGGTAGAAATAGAGTGCACAGTAGCACAATTAGTGGGATTTTAAGTGTTGAGTCGCTACTTCTTCTCAGCTGCGCTTGTATGGCCACGTGATACGGATGCCACAATCTGGTCTTCCTAGGCAGTTGTTATTTTTCAAGCTGGTGTGTAAGAGACTAAGGGGTCAGCCTAGAACCAGGTGGCTAGAATACATGCAGAATCTGGGTTCGAGTCGCTTGGGTATTACCATGGAGGATATGCGCCTGATCGCGGAATATCGCGATCGCTGGAGATTCTCCATAGGGCTGCTGCCCACGCGACCATAACGGATAAGCGGATTTGAAAAAAAAGCAAGTAAATAAGTATAGCAAATTGTCAAATAATCTTTATAATTTTTTACAGCTTCCAACATTGCTTCAACTGGATTTGTGTCCAGTGATCAGTTAAAAAGTACAATCGACGGGGACAAGGGCACGTGTATCGAATTTTATATAGTCTCTAAAAGCTATATAATACAGACTTCAAACTGCTGGAGACTGACATTTGAAAAAGAGTTCACATTCCGAACAATAGCGATAACGGCCCTGTTAGGTAAGTGATCTTTCATATCTTGAGCAACTTGATTCTGCATTCTATGTTATGTGAAATATTAAACTGCTTCATATCATAGTCAATAATCAATTATCATTTAATGGATTGTTATCTCAGTAATATTCTCATCTTCGTTTTCTTTTCTTACATGAGATCGCGATGACGAGCTTTCTATTGCAATTGCTGTGAACGGACATTCCTGTGGTGTGCTAACA
>JAHWFO010056863.1:0-31092 GCA_023313115.1 Rhysida immarginata
GTTTGTTTGTTTGTTTCTTATGCAAAAATCATCCCAATTTGTGGATATCTAGTTTCGTCCACCCTTTTGGCAGAATTTTCCTGTTTTCCACCAAAAACCACCCAAATGTGTGGATTTCCATTTTCGTGCACACTTTTGGCCAAATTTTTTTCTTTTCCACCGAAAATCACCCAAATGTGTGGATTTCCAGTTTCATCTACAGTTTTATTCCGATCTTGATGAAATTTTGCATACTTGACATCGAGAGTGGGAATTGCAAAAACATCAAGGGGAACATCTAAAGTAAGATTACGTGACTAAGAAATTACTTAGGCTAGCAGGTCCATCCATTGTGAGCATTTAAAAATTTTTTCCGAGTTTTCATTATGAATTTTTACTCTCTTAATTCTAAGCGTTTTCATGTGTTTATTTTTAAGATATTGCAAAATTTAATCATAAAAACAATCCGTGCCACACCTAGCTTATTTTGTAGCACATCAGATCCAAACATTTCATAAAAATACATTTTGACTATATTCTGGGGGAATGTATATATTTTGGAAACTAAGATGTTGAAAATGCGATGATTGAACATTCGTTTCCAAGAATCATTATTAATGAGTATAAAACGATGATGCAGTGACAGAACATCAATAATGCAGCATCTATTGATGAGGCAAAGGAGACACGCGTGTCTCCCTTGTGATCACTATCAAACGTCCAGACGACTGGCAAAAATTTATGTGCCTGGAAAGGAAAGAGAAAGAACGAGTATTGTTCAGAGAAACAACTAAAACAGAAAAAGCTATACGGGCATTTGAAACATCTGAGCAAAGGGAGTTTCGAATAGAGCAAGAGCTTCTACGTCAAGAGCAAACAAATTTGAGTCTAAATTATCTGGTCCAGCTATATCACCTAGAATTCCTGTTTTTTGTATTTTTCGTAGAATGCATAGTCCCTTTGCTCTGTGTTGTATTGATTGAGTTATTATTTAACCAATTGGGAGTTATAATTTAATTTTTTTGAGATTGTTCTGTTTACCTACACGTGTAATTATCCCGGGCAACGCCGGGTACCTCTTCTAGTAGATATATTAAAAAAGCTAGCTAACGTTGGCTGCGAGGAAAAAAAACTATAACATCAGTATTTTCTCGGAATTTAACAATCAATGTTTTTTCGTTTGTTGGAAACAATAAAGGTTGGATTGCTCGGCACTATGGACACGGGCATGGAGCAGGAGAAGTTAGCATTTTATATATAAGATGACTATTGAAAAACAACTCATTTATTTTATATTTGTCTTTTATTTCTAATGTATTTACGTCCATTATATTTATATATTTTAATTTCTAATTTTTATTTTGAACAAAACAGTTTCAGTTTCAGGAATAGCTGAAGATACTGATCGATAGCACAATATTGAGTGATTTACCATGTTATTTTAAGACCATAGACTTCTTATAGGTTTTCCTGTAATCTTTAAGCAAAGAACTATTTTCTTTATTTTTTTCGAAATTTTAGGCTCAGTAGTTTCGGAGATAAGGGGGGGGGGGGGAATGGGCAATTTTCATTTTTTTTTTCTTAAATAACTTTAAAACTATTTATTTTAAAATTATAAAATAAATATATTTCAGACCTGAAAAACAACCCTTTCATTTGATATATCACACGATACAGTTTGCAAAACTTTTGTTTTTAATTTTCTAATTTGCCCCCCAAAAGTGACCCCCAAATTCAAAATTCATTTATTTACGTTACACGTCCGTTTTTGGGTCACAGAACTACATATGTGTATCAAATTTTAACTTATTCGATCTAGTAGTTTCGGAGTAAATTGGTTGTGACATCGGGACAGACAGACACCGGAGTGATCCTATAAGGGTTCCGTTTTTCATTCGGACGTACGGAACCCTAAAAAACCCGCCGAAATTTATATCGATGACCCAAAAAAGACCCGGCGTTTAATCTATTTTTAAAACACCACCCGGCCTGTAATCGACACCGGCGTGTATTTGAATACCGGTGTAACAGGGCAGAATAACCCCCCCGTGTAAATCGACCCCGGGGTCAATCTGCACTAGTGTGTTTTAACCCCCTTACTTCCGGATTGGCGTCGTGCCAACCCCCTCTAAACTACCCACCAATCCCGTCGGCTACTTGACCAAATACGCATAGATAATGAAAGTGGTGGGGGTTGATAATAGGAAAAATTTGCGAGGATCAGAGTTTTCTATATATTTAGCACAAAAAGCTTTTGATACTTAAATGATAAAATTTAAATTAGTAATTGAACTGAGAAATTGTAAAAATATAAAATTCGCCTTTTGATTAAATATATGAAATTAGTTAAATCGTATTTTCATTGTTTGAACAAAAACGCATGATTTTAGGATTTGTTTTTGTATCCTTTTTTGATATGTATTTGGATTGAACATACATATTTTTGCATGTACTTTTTCTATAATTTATTTACATTTTTGAATACATTTTACTTGTAATTTTTTATATCTTCTAACTTCAAGATTTTAACATAGTCATTACGTTTTAATTCTCTTAACCTTGTGATGGTGAGAGTGAACCCTATAGCTACTTCTTCATTTTCAGAAAATTATTAATATCTCAAAAAAGGTCTTAACCACTTGACATAAAATATACGTCAAGGCACAATTTAAGGTACTTTTCATGTATGTATTATTTATAATTTTTATTCGGTTCTGCTATTTGCCGTTTCGGATGAGTTGGCTGCAAAGAAAAAAATATACTGGTCACTTACAAAAAATATCTAAAATATGAAGGCGGTTGGAGGGGAGGACAGGGGGTAGAGTTCATTTCATTTTTACGTCCAAAGAGTTGATATAGCTACTTCCCCCTCCAGCCTCCCCTTTCTTTTTCCCCAAACTGATAAAAGGATTAAAAGCTTTTATATTTCATTGAACTTGTGTATTTTATTTGTAAATTATTTTGTTTTTGAATATTTTTTTTTTGAATATTTTTTTTTTTTTTGAAAATTTCATTTGTATTTTTTATAGAATTTATCTGTAAATTGTTTTGTTTTTGAATATATTTTAGTACATGTACAAAATTTTATCTTCTAATTTCAAAGCTTTAAAATATCATTGTAATTTAAGCCTTTTATCAATTTGGTGGATAAGAAGGGAAACTTAAGTAGCTGGAGGGGGAAGTGGTAGTACAAATAAAATATTGTTTCAGCAGTGAAATAACGTAAAATACATAGGTATTAGAAGTAAATACGTAATGCATAAAGAAATGGTGGATTTCCACGTTGTAATATTTACTTTTGCGTATTGCGTATACTTTATTTTCATTCAAATATTTCCGTTGATCAAATCATGCACTTTTTTCTTTTACTCATTTCTTTTTCCGCACATAAATTGCAGTTTAATTAAAATTATGCAACTTAATTAAAAAAAAAAAATGTGCACCAAATTTAATCATAAATTTATCCGGTAAGAGGTTTCATATTTTAAGATAAAAAACGCGTATATCATTTTAATACGAATATCAATAGCCTACTTTAAAATCATCGCTCATTATTTAAAAAACAAATCCTAAAATCATGCGTTTTTGTTCAAACAATGAAAATACGATTTTACTAATTTCATATATTTAATCAAAAGGCGAATTTTATTTTTTTACAATTTCTCAGTTCAATTACTAATTTAAATTTTATCATTTAAGTATCAAAAGCTTTTTGTGCTAAAGTATAGAAAACTCTGATCCTCGCAAATTTTTCCTATTATCAACCCCCACCACTTTCATTATCTATGCGTATTTAGTCAAGTGGCCGACGGGGGTGGTGGGTAGTTTAGAGGGGGTTGGTACGACGCCAATCCGGAAGAAAGGGGGTTAAAACACCCTAGTGCAGATTGACCCCGGGGTCGATTTACACGGGGGGTTATTCTGCCCTGTTACACCGGGCTGTATTCAAGGTTTTACAATAACAAAAATATTTGTAAGCATTTTTACTTATATCTACTAACACCACAAAATAATTCACCAATACATTTATCCTTTACCAACAATTTTGCTATTTCCACTAGTCTGAAGTTAAAATAAGATAAGCGCCCAAAAAGAGCACAAAACATTTAAAAAGCGCCGAAAAAAGCGCAAGGCGCGAATTTTAAATTTAGTGCGCTAAATTTCTGCCGAATTTGTACCTTTGATTCCCTGAAACTGAAACTTTATGAAGGTTTTAGTTTCGAATTGCTAGTTCACCAGTCCGAACACAAGGATCGCTAGTTATTTCCGCATTTCAAAGAAAGTGCTGAAATTCACTTCCCGTTCTTCCTATTCCCTGCCTGAGCACCGCGCGATACGACTGCAATGGTGTCGTGAACGATTGGGCTGGCGAATGGAATGGCGCCCGGTGGTCTTCAGCGACGAATCCCGCTTTTATTTGGACACCGACAACAAAAGGGACGGGTGTGGCGCAGACCATTGGAACGTGCCAATGAACAATGCATGCCGTATCGCCAACGTGGACCAACACCCTTGATCATGTTTGTTGTGCCATCGGCTACGATACCAGAACGCCTTCAGTCACAATCCAAGGCACCCTGACAGCAGCACGGTACGTCACAGAGATTCTGCAGCCCGTATTACTGCCCTTTCTGCACACCATATCCGGCGCAGTCTTTCAGCAGGATAACGCCAGACCGCACACGGCAAACATGAGCATGGCATGTCTACATGATGTCAACTCCCTGATATTGGGATACCTTGGCTCCATAACGTAATAAAGTTGTGTTCAGATGTATACCTACTTTTGACTCATTCGGATAAATCCTTGTGGGTGGGGCAATTTCATTGCAAAGCAGTTTAAAATGCTAACTCCTCCTGCAGCAGGAGGAGTTAGCATTTCATATATGGTTCATTCTACCATAATGGAGTCCTGCTCCATGCCCGTTTCCATAGTGCCGTACAACAATACAACTTTCATTGTTTCCAACAAATGAAAAAACACTGATTGTTAAAATCCAAAAATCGCGGCCAACGAGAAAGACTAGATTAAAAAAATCATATCTTTTTCTTCAAATATATACAGACATCATAGATTTAACTATATACTGTACATCTACCGACATTTAAAATACACACTAAAATAAATAAATCAAATTAAATCCCATACAAGTGATTGCAGCTATTCTAATTTACGGAATTTATTACATAAAAACTCTTCTTGTTTTTTTAATTTTAATAAAAATAATACCATTCAAATAATTATATAAAACTAGGTGATATGCCCGGCGTTGCTCGGTCTGTTTGTTTGATGAAATATTGATGGTGTTTCTCTGGCGCCATCTCTTGAGGAAACAAACAAACATAAACCAAGAAATATTATATTTACCCCCACCCCCTACCTTTGGGACATGTAAACCTTACTCTGAACCTAACGAACTTATGGTGCGAATATGAGCTCAATCGGATAACTGGTTCAAAAGTTTTTAGAACATTTACAGACGCACCCTGAACCTGAATTTTTATATATAAAGATATTGAAATTGATTAGCAAAATGTTTCAAAAGTAAACCAATTCAAGTAAGAAGTAGGTAATATTAGTCTTTACATTTTATGATATTCGTTAATTTTCCATAGTAATAATTTTTCAGTTGAATAAATTAATGAAACGGAAAATTCATAAATTAGAAAAAGAAATCGAATCGAATAAAGCAAATAGTATTTATTATTTCTCATTTATTATATTCCATACATGCGTATAATTAATTTTTTTAGTTTTAAATTATAGTGAACGTACAATATGTTCTCAATAAACTTCAGCAATGAGTAAGGCAAAAAAGAGCCCAACGAGCCTTTTTCACTGAAGAGCAAAGTTTACATATAACAATTGTAGATGTGTTTTTGTGTTAGGTTATAACTGTCAGCTTGACAGTAGTGACTTTGTCACAGGATACATTCTGATAGTATCACATTGACAGCGACTTTTTTACTATTGGGATACTGTCAATATCACAGTCCTCTCACGGATGTAATTTTTTTAAATAAAAACGAACTTACAGTTTACACTGTTGCGGTAACCGTTGTACGCCAGGGTTTCGAATAAAATCAAAAGCAATTAACATTATTTATTAGATGCTCGGATCGCTGCAGTAAGTTGTGTCTGACGCGTACTCTGCTGATCCGTTGTAACAAACTTGAACTAGGAAAGAAAGCCAAGTTGTCTGTTTTCAAATTCATCTTTGTCCTCATTCTCATCTATGAGAAGTGTGGCAGGTGTTTTTTAAATAGAAAGAGTATTCAATAAGACAGTCTTTAGGTGTTGAGCCACTACTTCTCCGCATTGAGAGGGCTAAGTGGCGTTGGCATACAATAACTACATGTACGGATGCCGCAAACTGTCTTCCTAGGCAGTTGCTATTTTCCAAGTCGATAGTCACGTAAGAAACCAAGGGGTCGGAAAATCATCTGGGTTCGAGTCGCTTGGGTTTTACCATTGAGGACATGCGCTTGATGGCGGAAAATCTCGAGCTCTGTCCCCGCGACCGTAACGGATAAATAGGTTTGAAAACTAAGAAAATAAATATTTTACAGCCTCGCTTTCATACTGACAACGACCTATTTACTATTACAGCCTCGCATTACCACAGTCCTATCAGAGACGAAATATTATAATTAAAATCCAATTTACAGATTCGCCTGTGGTGGCAACGTCGTATGACAGGCTTTATTACTAGTATACAGTAAAATCTTGTAAACATTCCAAGGAGGAGCTTTAGCAGTGAAGCAGAAATACACTTATTAACAAGTATTTACTCCCCCCGAGCAGGGTAAGGCAAATAGCAGACCCTGCGATCATCTATTTTTACCCCTTTATCTGCACTGTTGATTTTCTCGAACGTAGTGTGTAGAAAATGTAAAAAAGCTCATATCTTCTTTCCTTTCTCATCAGTTCCGAAGGAATGACATATCACATGCCATATGTTCCCATAGTTCTAACGACCAAGCACTACCACCCTCGCAATTCCGACCCCACTGGAATAACTGGGCCTACTTCATAGTAATGGGGTCGTTCAAGAAATACGTCATGATGTTTTTGGCATTTTCAAGCCCCCCGTCCCCCCATGTAAGAGATACTCTGAACACACCTTTATTACGTTATGGAGCCAAGAGGTGCACTCGTTTGTACAGGGTATCCCAACGGAAGCGGCATCAGTAGGTTGTGGCACCACCTCTAGCGGCGATGCATTATTCCAGCGCAGGTGGCGAATGTCATCTTGGAGCAAGCCTGGTAAATCTGCTGTGTCAAGTCATGGAGATTGCAGTGTGATCGTAATGCGGAGTGGTTTCCGCATTATTGGAATCACGCCAGAACAGAACTCCAACGGAAAATTTTTATGACGTCACTTTCTTTCCATTCCGTTTTTGATCACCAGAATCTCGATGGAAAGTTTGTTGAGGTGCGTTGAAGAAAAATTTTCATTCCGTTTCGCCACAGAACGGAAAACCAATCAGAAGGCAGCATCGCCGTGACGTCATCGCGTCGGCTTCGCTGCTGTCGGTCTGGCGCATGGAGGTAGGAATAAATAATTTATTCCTACCTCCATGGTCTGGCGCCTCGCCGCCATTACTGTTTCTATCGAATCGAGTCTGCAACTGTCTGCAATCTCGCTACTTCCCTTGGCGAACGCCGAAGAATATGATCAAAAATGAAAAGAATATTGAAAAGAAGCTGCTTTGCATTCACCTGAATGAGTTTCCAGAAAAAAGAACTTCATAAAAGTTTATCACCAATATGATCTATTTACAAATACCAAAATTTTGATATTATATTTAAGGGCATTGTTGTAGCACAGTGGTATGTTGCAGGCGTCCTATTTTGCAGGTACGGGTCGAATCCCGCCCTCGAATTTTTGTTTTATTTTTTTCTTCCTGAACTCATTTTAACATGTACGGAAGTAGTAATCCATTTTGTAATCATAATCTCAATTTTCCAAATTGCTGTTATTATTGTTTCAAAAAATGAAAGGTTGTTACAATTTATATTTATTTTATTTTGTTAAGGACTACAAAAAAGAAGTCATAATCCGCATGCCATTATAGTCATTATAACGACAGGCAATAGTTAATTTTCATCTTCTATATATATAAAGAAGGATGTTTGTGGGTCTGTCTGTGGGTCTGTTTTTTATACAAATCTACAGTTTTAGTCCGATCTTGATAAAATTTCGCATACATGACCTTTAAAGCACGAGGAAGGTCACTGTCTACCTCAGATTTCGGAAAAATAATAAATATCGATAAAAAATCGATATTTATGGTTATGGCAAGGCATATTAATGAGAAATATCTCATGACCAACAATGCAAGGCAAAGTTGGTACAACAATAGGTATCAACAATGGTATCAGCACGCAATTCATAAACACAATGCATGAACCAACAATATATATCTCATGACTAACAATGAAAGGAAAAGTTTGTGCAAGTGTAATTATCCCGGGCAACGCCGGGTACCTCTTCTAGTTCTTAATAAAATTTGTGCATAATGGAAGCAGTATCTATGTTTTGTCTAATTATAAGAAAGATATAATCCCTAAAGTTTAAAAAAATATAAAAATAATTAAATATGAATGAATAAACTGCCTTTAATACTCATTTGTTATCAAAATGCTATTTTATTAAGAGCCTGTCGGATTTCAAAGCCAAACACCTCGAAATTGAGAAGAAATTGGATAGCAAAGGCTGCGGTTTGTTGGTCGTCTATTTCTATTTTGAATTTGGTGTAGCAGGGATACTAGTAGAATAGTAAATTGACGGCAAATGGCAATTGGATTCTAATTTTCCGACGTACTTTTCTGTTAATGTGGAACAGCTCACGCCACTAGAATGGAAACAGATAATTCTTACCGGAAAATTTCCGTTTTGATTTTCTGATTCCGGTTTCTGGTTAACTGGAAACCACGCTTAAACGACGTCCCACTATGTCCCACACGTGCTCAATTGGCGATAGGTCTGGGGACCTCTCGGGCTATGGCAAGCAATGACATCATGCAGACATGTCATGCTCATGTTTGCCGTGTGCGGTCTGGCGTTATCCTGCTGAAAGACTGCGCCGGGTATGGCGTATTACAGCCCTAAATGTAATACGGGCTGCAGAATCTTTGTGACGTACCGTGCTGCTGTCAGGGTGTCTTGGATGATGACTAATGGCGTTCTGGGATCGTAGCGGATGGCACCCCAGACCGTGATCCCGGGTGTTGGTCCACGATGGCGATACCGGATGTATTGTTCATTGGCACGTTCCAATATTCTGTGCCACACCCGTCCGCGTTTGTCTTCGGTGTCCAAACAAACGCGGGATTCGTCGCTGAAGACCACCGGGCGCCATTCCATTCGCCAGCCCACTAGTCCACGACACCATTGCAGTCGTGTCGCGCGGTGCTCAGGTGTCAAAGGAAGACACAACAATGAGCCTGGCAGATATTGTCGCGGTGTGTAACCGGCGTGCTATTGCAGCTATTGACACTGGAGCCGTACCGGGAATAGTGATATTGTCGCGCAGTTGCCGCAGGTTGATGGATCTGTCCGCTAGCGCTGTTCGCAGTATCCGCCTATCGGTACGAGCTGACATGCTTCTCGGGCCCCAGAGCCTGGTCTTCTGGCATGTGTACTTTCCTCTCGCCATTGCCTCCAACATCGGCCTACAGTCCATGCGTCCAGCGACACATGGACAGCAATCCGTCTGGTTGACCATCCAGCCTCGGAGAGGCCAATAATCCGACCTCGTTCAAAATCCGGTTGTCGTTGTCGTCGTCGCGGCAATGAGACCGTTGTGCGGATTACAATACTTTACGTTCACGAGGCAGTTGCTTCTTCCCTACTGTATGGAACGTCTCGCACAGGTGTCAACTGATGAGCCTATACAGGCACCCCGACACCTTGTATCAACCGAAATGGTCATGTCCCGTGAGCCTGCATCTAATCGTTTACTATTCGGAGGTAGACGAACCCCCCCCCCTACTAAATATGGATAAGATCGGATAACTCCTTGTTGGTGGGGCAATTTTATTGCAAAGCAGTGTAGTTATATTGGCGCTCGGGGGGAGGGGGGGCAAGTGCATTAATTGGGAGAAAATATAAGAACTACAGACATAGCTGAAGATACATCAGATCAAGTACTGTTTCATTTTTATTACATTTCCTCTAACTGACGAAATCACATACATTATTCTACACATTGTTTCTCCAGCACTATATAAAACTACACGGCATTCCAACGCGAGCAAAGCCGAGTAGAGCTATGAATGTTTACTGTATTGTAAACTTTCTAATGTGTTCATTTTTACTGTATGCGTTCATTCACATTTAGCAAAAAAGACCCGGAATGTCAGCTAATTCATTTAATAATGTCCAGTCTTTTATCTATTTTTCTAACATCATAATTTGAATGTTATCTTTATTCAAATGGTGACAGACTTCCTTAATTAAATAGAAATGAAAACAAAAGAAATACGAGAGGTAGTCAGTAAGTAAGCTACAAATGGATATAGAAAAGAAACAAATAAGAGTACTTGGAAACTACTTTTGTTACTACACATAATCTCTCTGTACAATGAGACACTTGTCCCATCGTTTCACAAGCCCCTCAAAACCAGCAGCATATAATTTTATGAACCAGGCGGTGAATTTTCTTTGAGCAGCTTCATCGCTGGGAAAGTGATGCTCACAGTCTTCCGAGATCACCAGGGCATATTGCTTATCACATTCCGGCAGCGGGAGTAAATTGTAAACGCCGACTCCTACTGTAAAATCCTCATGAAATCTCGTAATATCATTTGACGGAAGCGGTGGAACATGACACGGTGAGATAAGTGCCTTATTGTACAGGGAGTTTATCTAGAGTAATAAAAGTATAACTCATGAACGACCTGTGAGGGTTTTATCCTACGCCATTATTCAGCTGTTCAAAATATTGATGAAAAATACGAAAGAAAATCCCACAGCCTGGATTCGAACCAGGAATTTTCTTTTCTATTTTTCATCAATACTTTGAACAGCTGAGGTATGGCGTAAGATAAAACCCTCACAGAACATTCATGAGTTATTCTTTAACCTTTTAGTAATATTGCAAACACTATTAAATACTAATTAAATGAGCACAAGTTTATTCATTTATAACATACATAAAAATAAAAAAAGTCAAGTATTTAAAAAACAGATAGTGCCAAAATTGTTCATACCCGGAACCTTAATTTGTAAAACTGTGCAAAATAATTTGAATAGATTTGAATAGTCGACTGTGATTGGTTGTGGAAGTTGTGTGATACAAAGAACAATTCTAGAAACAAACTAAAAAGGTATAAATAGCTAAAACAAAGCCAAGCAACATCACTGACGACAAAACATGGTTAAAACAAAAGAATTGTCAGAGAGTGTGAGGAAAAAAGTAATTGAGTTCCACCTGAATGGATTGGGTTATAAAAGAATTGCAGAACGACTTAAAATTCCTGTAACAACAGTTGCATCCATTGTGAAAAAATTTAAAGCCTACAAAACTGCAGAGGAAGAAAACCAAGATTAAGTGATAAGAACATCAGGTAACTTGTGAAGGAATGTAACAGTAATCCCAGAGCAACTGTAGCAGAACACCAGCAATCATTACAGTCAATTGGAATTGATGTATCTAAAACCACAATTCGTCGCATTCTTCATAAAAATGATTTGACTGGGACGATTCCACGTAAAACCCCTCTACTGAACCTCAAGCACAAAAAACAACGATTGAAATCTGCCCAACAGCATACTGATGTTACAGAGAAGGATTGGAGTCGCATTGTATGGTCAGATGAAACAAAGCAGGAATTACTTGGCCATAATGATAAGCGGTATGTTTGTCGCAAAAGAAATGAAGCCCATATGGAAAAAAATACCATCCCAACTGTCAAACATGAAGGTGGCTCAATAATGTTTTGGGGCTGTTTTGCTGCCTCTGGCACTGGAGCTTTAGTTAAAATTAACAGGATTATGAATTCTCAAGTGTATCAGGAAATATTGAATATACATTTGAAGACCTCAGCTCGAAAACTACACTGGACGTTTCAACAAGACAACGATCCAAAACGTACATCAAAATCAACAACAGCATGGCTTGAAAAAAATAAAATTAAAGTTTTGAAATGGCACATACAGTCACCGGGTCTTAATCCGATCGAGAATCTTTGGGTTGAATGAAGCGAAACGTGTGCACTCGTCATCCTAAAAATCTTCAGGAATTAGAAACATTTGCAATGGAAGAATGGGAAAATATCTCACTAGATACCTGTAATAAACTAATTAAAATGGATTTCAGCAAAAGGGGAAGCTACTAAATACTAATGTTTAGAGTATGAATAATTTTGACACCCTCTGTTTTCTAAATACTTGATTTTTTTATGTATGTTATAAATGAATAAACTTGTGCTCATTTATTTGGTATTTATTAGTGTTTGTAATATTAATAAAAGGTTTTCAATAATATCATTTCGTATTTTTAAAAAGCAATCTCTTCAAAGTTTTTCGGAGGAGGTATGATTAATTTCGGAGGCAACTGTAGCTTTTGAAGTTAGGGATCCATTTCCCTGCTACCGCCTTTCCATGGTAGAAATATCCTGGTAGAACCTTTCTCCATGTTCATCACTAACGTCACCAAGTTGGCAGAAAAAAAGTCCAGATGGGGATGCAGAAAATGAATCTTTAGTGACATATTGCATCCCAACTCATAAAATACTTGCAAAGCTCATCAACAACTTGGCGTAGTTGGGTTCCTTGTTCCTTCCCCAAAACCGTGCGTTACAATCTTCAGAGCTTTCCAGGCTGTTATTTCCACTGGGTTCAATGCAGTTCAAACCTGTTATCAGCCATTAGCTCCCTCATTCGAGGGCCGACAAAAATGCCTTCCTTTATTTTATGTTCCAGAGGCTATAATCCTGCCTGTCTATTGCCTTTACAAAGTTTTTCATTAAACAACAGGATTTTGTCAATTTCGACATTCATTTACCCAAGAGTCAAATTTTGGCAATATATCCAGTTTTTTGCCCGGCTATCCCACTCACAAATAAAACAACATTTTTTGGTGTACCCGCTCTGCATACTTATAAGAAGTCCAGTATCCTTCGAATCTCCACAAATACACTGTTTTCAGGGAAGACCGGGGCAGGTTTGGTAAAAGGGCAGATTTACGCATTCCCTATTGTTTACTTACCGTTGATCGGAACGTACCACTGTCGAGTCAGAAGAAAAGTTACAACCGTCATGTACAATCAAGACAGTCTGGAGTCAGTCGCATGTAAGGACAGTGAATTTTTTTTTATTTTTCTTCTTGTAAGTAAATATTTTACACTAATGTATTGGCAGTTATAGAATTTATACCATTAGATCATCAGAACTCACTATTGCTTATCGTGTTATTGAATTGATTGTTAACCTTATGAGTTGTAACATGGCGATGGGGCAAATTTACACACGGACTAAAACCATATAAAAAGTTAAAACCTGGAGAACAGTGGGTAACATGCACAGAGTATAAGAGGTTGGCACATGATCACAACAAGGATCACAACAAGGAATTGTATAAATTGTGAGAATGAATTTGAAACGATGAAGACTCATCCTGAATAATTTGTATCCTGTAAATTTGTATGATGTAATATTTGTATTTGTATCCTGTCTTGACTTATTTATATCCTATATTTGAAATATTTGTATACTTACTCATTTGTACTTACTGAATTAAACGAAGTAATAAATGTTGCAAACTAGCAAAGGTACCCGGCGTTGCCCGGGATAATTTCACTTGTAGGTAAACAGAACAATCTCAAAAAATTAAATTTAATTTTGCAATATGTTAAAAATAAACACATGAAAACGCTTAGAATTAATACAGTAAAAATTCTTAATGAAAATTCGAAAAAACTTTTTTAAAGGCTCACAATGGCTGGACCTCTCCAAGGATGCCACTGCTAGTCTAAATAATTTCTTACTCACGTAAACTTCCTTCAGATGTACACTTGATGTTGTTGCAATTCCCTTTCTTCTCTCGATGTCTTGAAGAAATACTTGGCCATTCATCACTTTGTGTAGTCTAATGGTCGCCGATTCTTCTATTTACTTGCTTCCCAATTACTCAATACAGCACGGAGCTAAAGGAGTGCTTCCTCTATTGTCTTTCCACTCTTTCTCAATACTCTGCTAACTGTCCATTATCTCCAGTTGCTGATCATTTTTAAAGATTTTCAAGAAATTGTTAAGTACTAAGAACTCTCTTTTCTAAGAAAAGCCTGAATACCAGGAATTCTATGCATTGTTACAAATTGAAACTTATCCATATTGCATCATCATTTTATATTCATTGTTATAATTCTTGGAAAGATTGCTTTAACATTGCACATCATTTTGTGCTCATTGTTATTGGTGAATTGCGCATTGAGACCATTGTTGATGCGAACACGACGGGCCTATTGTTGCACAAACTTTGCCTTGCATTGTTGGTCATGAGATATTTCTAATTAATATGCTCTTCCATAACCATGAATATCGATTTTTTATCGATAATTAATATTTTTCCTAAATCTGAGGTAGACAGTGACCTTCTTCATGGTTTGAAGGTCAAGTATGCAAAATTTCATCAAGATCGGAATAAAACTGTAGATGTGCATAAGAAACAAACAAACCCACAAACAAACAAACATCCTTCTTTATATATATAGATAGACTAACAGAGGACCCGGCGTTGCCCGGGATGATTACGCTTGTAGGTAAACAGAACAACCTCAAATAGCTAAATTAAACCTCCAAATTGGTTAGATAATAACTCAATCACTGCAATATAGAGCGAAGGGACTATCCATTCTAAGAAAAATCCCAAAGACAGGAATTTACCTCTTCGCTGAAAAAGTCCATTCTAGGTGATATACCTGGACTTGATTTACGAAAAAAATTTTTTTAAAGGCTCACAATGGATGAACCTCTTCAAGGATGCCTTCTTGTCTAAATAATTTTTTACTCACGTAATCTTACTTTAGATGTAAACTTGATGTTGTGTTGTTGCAATTTCCTTTCTTCTTTCGATGTATTGAAGCAAAAATTGGCCATTCATCACTTTGTGCAGTCTAGCGGTCGCCGATTCTTCTATTTACTTGTTTACCATTTGCTCAATACAGCACGGAGCTAAAGGAGTGCTTCCTCTATCGTCTTTCACTCTTTCTCAATAGTCTGCTAACTCATTATCTCCAGTTACTGATCATTTTTAAAGATTTTCAAGAAATTGTTAAGTACTAAGAATTCTCTTTTCTAAGAAAAGCCTGAATAACAGGAATTCTATGCATTGAGTTCTATATTGCACAAACTTTGCCTTGCATTGTCGGTCATGAGATATATATATTGTTGGTCCGTGCAGAGTGTTTGTGAATTGCTTGTTGATACCATTGTTGATACTTATTGTTGCAAAAACTTTGTCTTGCCTTGTTGGTCATGAGATATTTCTCATTAATATGCCCTGCCATTTTTCGAAATCTGAGGTAGACAGTGACCTTTCTCATGCTTTGAAGGTCATGTATGCGAAATTTTATGAAGATCGGAATAAAACTGTAGATTTGCATAAGAAACAAACAAACAAACCCACAAACAAACCCACAAACCAACCCACAAACAAACAAACATCCTTCTTTATATATATAGAAGATTGTTTGAATTTTTTCCCAATAAACCTTATACAGGGTGTCCGAAAAGTTACTGTGCAATGGAAATGGTAAAGCGAAGATTCACCGTTTAGGATAGGTTAGGGCAAGTTTATCTACAGGATTGCTCTCTCGTATACCTGTCCTTGGAGTTTATCCATCTGAGGCTAAGAACTATGCAGTGAGAAAATAAAATGTTATAGGAAATTTGCAGTTTCACTGCACAGTGACTTTTCGGATGCCCTGTATTTCATTTTTCAAACGGTGTGCAAACATATCCCAAACATCTTGCCTTGGTTACAGGAGTTTATACAGGTGAGATTACCTCAAATTTTTTTTTTAATATGAAAATAACATAAATTTAAGATAAATTACAGGCACCACACCGTAAATTAAAGTTTAACTTGTGGATTGAATAAAAATTGAATATAACATATCTATCTATTATTACTAAATTCCAAGATCTGTCTGTTTTGTCCCTTTATAGGCTTGGTCCCTGCAAGAGATACCCCGGAACTACCTTTTTTATGGATACTTTTGGCTGTGTAGGGGGAGATAGGGGGGTTTTTATTCCAATTTCGGGCTTTTTCCGTACAAAACTTTTATTAAATAAATTCAATTTTCCTGCATCTCTATGGAGTTTTGTTTGCGTGTACAGTTTGTGACGTCATATTTGTTTGCCAATGGGTTTTCTTTGTGCGTGTCGTGATTGTGATTTAGCGTGTAGATATTTATAGTAAAGCTCCAGCTATCCTCTCCCTAACTGCGATTGGTCGAAGCCTAATCACAGCGCGACATCGTGCTACAAGCGCTGTGAGCATTTAGTTCTTTTATTTTGTTTATAAAGAAATGCAATTCATAAATTTTTAATGGTCCCTAAATACATATTTAATAAAACATAATAATGAGCTAGTTAAACTTTATTTATATCAAAACAGAAATTTACCTTTTAAACTGCTGAACTGCAATTAGATCAGGCTCGCCACAAAAACATGGCTGACGATGTTGCTTGTGCATCATGGGGGATAGAAGTTAAAATTTTTGGGAGTTCTTGTAAGTGTCCAGAATTATTAATTTTAATCCTGTTCGTCATAAAAGGTTGAAAGTTTATTTCTCTAGGTGTTTTTCAACAGTCTTATGTTGTGGATTGTCCAAGAAACCAAGTAACAATGTAATCATACGCATGGTGATAAGGCCGACCAATCGCAGTTAGGGAGAGGTTAGATGGAGTTTTACTATACTACCACAGAAACGTAAATATGCTAGTCGTTGGAAATAAAACAACAAAGCATGGAAATAGAATATTTTAGAAAATTGTTGTAAATAAAGCACAACAAAGCGTGGAAAGAGAATTTTTATGAAAATTATTCTCGCCAAAGAATACTGGACGCCCTCAGTTGGGGGAATATGAGAAATGAATTCTAGCCAACATTTATCCTAAAGGCGCATGAGTGATGTCCTATGTAAATAAATATTTATTTTTATTTTTATGTATATGTCCTTATAACAAATTAAGCTGAGTTCTTTATGTTAGTGCAGTTTTTGTTGTTAATGTAGTAATTTGTTGCCCTTTATTGTTCAGATGCCAAATTTTTATTTTAATAGCTATTTTAATGCCCTAGGGTATTATATATAAAAAATATGAAAAAAAATTTTCAAAATACAATGTTTATATAAATGGTACTAAAAACGGAAAATAAATTTTCTAAGTTTCGGCGTTTGCAGGCAGTTAAAATAAATTTCTAAGGCTCAGATTTTCCAATGATTCAGGTATTGTTGACAGGATTACCTTAAAAGTATACACACTTTTTCATAACATCTCTTTGGGCTAACTTCACAAAGGTTTTCGCAGCATGTATTGATGTATGCTTCAAAGCTGCTCTAAGCGATTTAGCTTCTGTCAATCTTAATAATCGATGTTTTTGTGTTTCTCCAGCTTCACAGTTTCTTTTTGTGTTGTTTCTGCAGCTTCAGAGTTGAACAGTTCAGGTGAACAGATTCGTTTTGAGGCCCCAAAGTGTACTTTTTGTAGCGCCTCAAAGTATTCCTCAAAGCGTTATTAGATTTTGGGGCGCCCCAAGCCATCTGCAAGTTGACGCCCCAAAGTGTACCCCAAAACTTTCCATTGTAATCAACAGTAATAGAGCTTTTAGCAATGTGCGATTTGACGCACGTTAATTTAGATTTCAAGAGTTTGTAGCTAGCCCCCAACGCTTTTAGTAATCCTGTCAACAATAGCTGAATCACTGCAAACTCTGAGTCTTAGAAATTTATTTTAACTCCAAACGCCGAAACTTAGAAAATTTATTTTCTCTTTTTAGTACCTTTTATATTAATATTGTATGTAAAAGTTTTTTTCATATTTTTTTATTTCCTCCTTTTCAGTTTATATTAAAAGAACAGATTTGATTTAGTTTTTTTGGGAAAGCGTTTTACAATGAAATATATTAAATAGAATTTATTTGAATGTATATTTCAAATGTTCTTTTTGATGCGCAAGGAAATGAATATTAAATGAATATTAAATGAATATTTGCATTTTAACAGAAATTTTGGCATTAAATTTTTGTGATCAGTTGATTTTAATTTGGTTATTAACCGAATTCCACATTTCTAAAAAATTGAGTGGAATTCCACATTTTTAGAAATTGAATTTCTAAAAAAGAGTTTTTTGAGAAATTCACCGATTCAACAAGTTCTTACAGTACACACAACAATACAGTTAATCTTCACGAGGAAGTGATCATAATCGTTCCATCTCTGTCAATGCCTCATTATTGCATGGCGTCTTACCACTCAGCTTGCCACAATCCAGCTCCACTATTTGTAATCCATCTAATGACTTTACTCAAAGCAACGTAAGCCTGCCCACTTGCAAATAAATTTGGTCCTAAATCAACAATAGCACACTAAACTGTGCATCCTTGCATTTTATGAACAGTTGAAGCCCAAGACAGTACCAATGGCAACATTCTTTGTTGGATGGTACCATAGCCGAATTTGGTATCAAATTCTTTTTCAATGGGCTCTATCACATGATCACCAACACCATCAAAATTGATACGAACCGCTGGAATACTATGTTGATGCAGTTGCTGTCTGGCAAAACTTGGCCAAATTATTTCAACAATAAGCCCAATTGAACTATTAACTAACCCTTTTGAAATTTCAGTATTTGACCTAAGCGTAACATTTGCACCCACAAATATTTCCAGCTCTCTTGGAAGACCCGCTGATTTATTAATATCTGTAAGTGTAATCTTTTCCATGTCCACATTCTTCTCATTTCTTTTATTATCAATGAGGGCATCATGAGCTATAATTGTGTACATTGTTTTGCCCAATCTCTTAAAAAGTTATAGAACTTGCTTGTTGTGCTCATCCACTTGTTTTTTTTTCTCGGAAATATCCGCAAAGCATTTTCAATTGAAAATGGACCAGTGGCATCTGTACTAACTTTATTCATTAGTATTTTCATATGTTCTTGCTGCATCTTACCAATTCTCAATGCATTTAATATATCTATGAATGTATTATCTCCGTGTTGCCGCATATTTTCGGTGAACTCAACCAATTTAAACAATCTCCAGAGATGTGTCGCGGGTTGCATTTTTTCTGGTTGTTCAAATACCTGATGACCTCTTATTGGTGGTAATTGCTAAAGATCGCCAAAGAGAAGAACATTAATGCCACCGAAAGGTGTATCAGGGTTCTTTAATTGTCTCAGACGATTGTCTATCATGCACAGCATTTTATATGGTACCATTGAAACCTCATCTATGAATAAGAACTCATAGATGTGTCTTTCCAATTCAGTCGCACATTTCTTAGATAGAGACCAGTAAGTTGTGGTAAGTTTACTAGTCTACCATCTTTTTGAACTGGTAATTTCAGTAGACTATGAATTGTTTTTCCACCAACGACACGTGCCGCGACACCAATTAGTGCACCCGGTCATTTGGCCGACGGACATTTGACCGAACGGACATTCGACCGAACGGACATTCGACCGAACGGACATTACACCGAACGGAAATTTAACCGACATTTGGACATTTAACGTAAAGAGATGTTTTCGGCAATATAATTCATTTAATGGGAAAAATGTTTTCAGGAGTTTGTTTCGTATAACAAATCTTATGAGACAAATCTGTTTAATTCTTTCTACTAAGCAAGCATATTGTATGGACCTATAAAATTCTTCTTTTTTGTATATCTTTTTAAGTAAATGTTTGTTTTCATATCGTTAGGTAGGTTAAAATGGGAACCGGACAAAATGCAACTCGGGGTCTTATATTATTTAATAATATCAAGTCTTTTCTTGTATGTCTTTTTAAATGAATATTTTACTTCTATAAAATGAGATACTCATTAGTGATGGGCAATATTTTAGTATCGTGGTATTAAAAGTTTATTCCATACACATCGGGTTTCTGTCCTGATTTATGAGGAGACATAAAACTTCTAATATCGGATAGTATCAAATATGAAAATCAACTGGTAATGGGTTGAGTATTTCTGATATTTCTCATTGTAGAGTTTATTTTCAGAGTTTTCAATGGTATGGTGTAATTATGTAATTTAAAGCATTAATGGGATTTCACTGCCGAAAACGTGGACCGTATAGAAAGTCATCTCTTTGGAATTAAGTTGGAATTATTCGACTCTTTTAGTCGACTAAGGCCCAAAATAACGCGATATTTATCCATATCGACGAATATGGCACATCCCTATGGGCACTACTTTAGTATCGCATATTTTAGAGTCATCGATACCGTCAGAATTTTCGCATTTGATACTATCCGATATTAGAAATTTTATGTCTCCTCATAAAGCAGGACAGAAAACTGATGTGTATGGAATAAACTTTTAATACCACGATACTAATATCAAATATTGCCCATCACTAATGGGTATCTCATTTTGTAGAAGTAAAATATTCATTTAAAAAGACATACAAGAAAAGACTTGATATTATCAAATAATACAAGACCCCGAGTTGCATTTTGTCCGGTTCCCATCTTAACCTACTTAACGATGTGAAAACAAACATTTATTTAAAAAGACATACAAATAAGAATAATTTTATAAGTCCATACAGTATGCTTGCTTAGTAGAAAGAATTAAACAGATTTGTCTCATAAGATTAGTTATACGAAATAACCTCCTGAAAACATTTTTTTTCCCCATTAAATGAATTATATTGCCGAAAATATCTCTTTACGTCGAATGTCCAAATGTCGGTGAAATGTAGGCATTTCTCCGTCTGTTAAATTTCCGTTCGGTCGAATGTCCGTCGGCCAAATGACCGGGTACCGCTATTTTAGTGGCTTGCGTCTGATAGCATTGATTGACCTTGTTTTGCAGAAGTTTGAATACAAATGTTTTTGCCCGTTTCAGCGTTACCTGTAATGAAAAGTTTTAAACGTTCATCATTGTTGCTCATAATTTGTTTTTGTATACTCTGAGTCACATGCACAAATATTTCCTTTTGGCCAACATTTATTCTAGCTTGAGCTTCAAAAAACTCATTCGCTGGCATTGCTACGTCTTGAACTTCTTCTTCATATTCATTTTCAATTGATTCTGGATTGTCTAATACTTGGAATGCATGCATTTGATTGAATGCATTTTCCAATTGTTTATCACGTGCTCTAAATGTTTCCATGTACCTACTTGTTTGTTGTAACTGTTGCTCTCGTGCAATAAAGGCTTCTCTAGCATTACTATATACACTTATTAATTCTGACTCATCAAGATAAGGCATTTATTGTTGCAATAAACTAGGGCGGACTGCGACTCGCGGAGCGCGATAATCTTATCCAATAAAAGAGCGAAGCTTTTATTGTCAAATTTCAACGTTTATTTATGGTTTGATCAGAGTAATGACTTTAATTTTTGAATTTCATCGCGCCGAACGATCCACGAAGAATGCTTATTGATTGCCAACAGTCGCGAAATCGGAAAAGCTGGGTCAATTAGAAGACCATCAATGGTTTTCACTCTTGAAAGCGCAACATACGTTAAACCAAGCCCAAATTCAGTGTCACCAATATCAATCACTGCTTTGTCGACAGTGATTCCTTGAGCTTTATGCACAGTAATTGCGTACGCCACTTTCAACGGAAACTGTTTACGTGAACAACTCACGCCATTTTTCTTGAATCCAACAGAGACAGGTGTAATCGGAACGACACTGTCATACAGACACGGACCAGTGTAGTTGTCGAACTCAACCAGTATACATAATGGTAACTCACTCAGATGGTTTCTAGACTCTAATCCTTGTTACACGAAAAAATGACAATCTCTTTCAAAAAATTTACTATGCAAGTCTACGTAAAAAAGAATCAAGGTTACTGAGTTTTTCTTATGTATTTGTTAAGCAATTTACACCTTAAATCGAAGGGTTCAAGAAGCGATGAATTAAAAAAAACAGATGATAAAAGTTCTAAGAACTCGATAAAATGGTCTCAAAAATCGATGGTGCAGAAAAAAATTTGCGAAGGGCTTCGCCATATTTTCTATGTTGAAAAATCTATTAGCGCGTGTAATTGTTTGTTTACATTTTTTTCAATGCATTTCAATGGGAACAGCAAAATGGTGATTATTCCTCGATGGCTGAACCGATTTTTAAAATTTTTATTTAGTGACCATCAGGATGGTCATGTCCACCTGTGTGCAAAATTTCATTTGTCTATGTTCTCTGGTTCAAAAGTTTTATGCGCACAAAGAATTTTGATTTTCGCCTGATAACAGAGCTTCGCTAACGCTTCGCTCTAACTATAATAAAAGCTCTCAGGTTCAGTAGATACTATAAAATATGGCACTCGCATATTTGCAGGCTTTTTTCTAGCAAATACTTTGCTTACATCCTTACAATTAACAAGAAATTAATCCTCCCGAGAAAGGTATAGGAAAGTAGCGGAAGCGCTGAGGTCATCTAATTTTACCCTTTTATCTGCACTTTTTAATTAGCCCCCGCCCCATTTTTTTAATCGAAAAATTGATTTTCTCGAACGTATTATTTAGAAGATGAAAAAGAGCTCTATTTTCTTTCGTTTCTCATCGAATGATACATCACACGCCATATGCTGCCATAGTTCTAAAGACCAAGTGACTGCCACCCCCACAACTCCGACCCTATTGGGACCATTTGGCCCAAACTTTACAATAATGTTGATCTTGCTTAGAGGAATCTGCATACCGAAATATATGGCCCAAACTCCTTTATATGCATAAATACGCATAGATCTTTTGGTCCCCTCTAATTTCCGCCCCCGAAACTCCGCCCCCAGTGTGCCAATCAAAACCAAACTAAATAGTGAAGGTGCCCATGCCCGTAGTAAGCTACATTCCGAATTTCAACCTTCTACCTCAAAAAATGCGGAAATTATGAAGGGGACGGACGGACAGACAGACGGACATTGTGAAAACAATAAGTAGCTTCATTCTTCCGCTACTTAATAATCGTTTTTCTTTGCAATAATTCAGATTCATCAGTATCACCATCTACATTTCGATCTAAGTCTTGTTGATAGGACCTGCTAGTAGAGCCGTAATTGGTTTGAATCTGAACGATTTTTGCATCTCGTGAAGAAATTTTTGCAATAGCCAGTAGCACGACCTTGATTGTCAAATTCAATCACTCGGTATTGATGTTCAAGTTTAAGTGTACTGAGAAATAAATAAACTTTGTCTTGAACTATGCTCCATTTCCAAATGAGCCAAACGAAACACAGCCTCACATGGAGAAACGTGTCTTTCTTTCTATATTCTCATACCTATTTTAAATAATTTTCGCGAAATATTTGTTTCATCACGACGAATTTGGCGAATTGCTTGCGCTACACCTTCATGTAATTCCGCTGGCTCTGCTTTGGATATATACTTAGCAACATAAAATGCTATGGCTTCATTAGACCCACATGGCTGTATATCCATATTTCCTTTCCATAGCTTTAGCAATGTGGGATTGTAATTATTGACCGATGTATCTTCTCTACGACGTTTCAAAACGCACATTCTACCACCACTTCTAGTAAACTCTTCTGATGAATGAACCACTATCCGTGCTTTTTCACAAACTTGCCTTGGAAAACAAAATCTGCAAGCATTAGATGTTGGGTAATTTTTCTTGCATGTGGCTTTGTGTTTATGCACTTGACATTTTTTTTTACCAGTGCATACAGTTCATATTTTTTGTTGGTAATTCACAAGAACATACTCTGTCTAATTGGGCAATACCTTCGAATGTTTTAAAAGATGAATGGTTTTCGATCCATAGAACTATATGAAAGTGTGGGCTACTTCGGTTTTGAAATTCTATGCGATAACAAAAATCAGTGACACGTCCTCCAAATAGCTCTGTATTGTTTATGATGAACTTCATTAATGCATTCACAGGCATTATAAAATGTCGACTTACTATTACAGGATATTTTGCTACTAAAATTTTTGTTTCAAAAACATCAAGGCTGGCTGGATCTACATCAGATCTTCCGTCAGCTTTCAAAAGTGCTATTAGCATATCAAACAAATTAAGATATTACAACTAAAAGTTGTGAAGTATGTTGGTGGACCTTGACATCTGATTTGGGCTATCAAGTCATTTAATGCTGATCTCCAATACGATAAAAAGCCTCTCAGTTTATTCTTATACAAGTGGACATCTTCTACTTGCCCATCTGTACCTTCAATTTTCTTTCCACAAGCTAAAATCATTGATTTGACCCTATAATATTAAAACATTCACAATGCACAGAAAAGGTATTCTATTCATTGGAACCTGGCATCATTACCTAATATTCGATATTGATAGTAGTCTAAATGTGTTATCTTTACCGGTCTTGGTTCCTTCAGTCCATTCTTCCCACTATGGAACATGTAAAACCAGGCAAATTCATCGGATTTTAATCCATGAGCTTCATTCACAATATGACGTGTTTTTCGAACTATTGCATTCAAATGTTTGGACATTTCAAGCTCATCTTCAACATTTGGTTGTTCTTGGTCAATGGGTAACATTACTGATGTCTGTACAACAAGATCATTTTCCTGTGTTCTGTTTCTAACTTGTGCTTTTTCAGGAACCTCATCAATCACTTTCTCTTGAACTATAACATCAATGTAATCTAACGTGTACTGTTCATTGCTTGATCCAGTAGAACGTTTACTTATTTTTAGAAGTTCATTATTATTATCACATTCAATAATACAAGCTTTACCATTATTTGCTTTTGATCCCTTTTCACCGCATGAATGAGAATTAGTAAAGTAATATTTGTCGTCATAATGAAACACTCCAATTGATTGTGACCTAGCTATCAATATTCCAGCACTGTGACTATCAAATAGGGCTTGAAGTCCAACTCCTAAAGCTATTCCAAGTTCGCTTCTATTTCCCACTCTTCTCTCGATGTCTTGAAGCAAAACTTGGCCATTCTTCACTATGTATAGTCTAGCGGTCGCCGATTCTTCTATTTAATTGCTTACCATTTCCTCAATAAGCACGGAGCTAAAGGAGGGCTTCCTCTGTCGTCTTTCCACTCTTTCTCAAAATCCTGCTAACTCTCCATTATCTCCAGTTACTGAACATTTTCAAAGATTTTCAAGAAATTGTTAAGTACTAAGAACTCGCTTTTCTAAGAAAAGCCTGAATAACAGGAATTCTATGCGTTGTTACAAATTGAAACTTATCTATATTGCACAAACTTTGACTCGCATTGTTGGTCATGAGATATACAGGGTCGGGACACATTAATATGACCACCTGCTAGTATCCGGAATATCCACCTTTGGCGGCAAGCACAGCAGCTAGTCGACGTGGCAGAGAGTCAATAAGTCCTCGGAAGGTGGTTGCAGGTGTCTGGTTCCATTCGGCGATCAGTGCATCCCGTAATTCCATCACCGTGCATGATGGAGGGTCCAGCTTGCGGACATGGCGATCGAGATGGTCCCACAAATATTCAATGGGCTCGAGGTCTGGGGAGTTTGGTGGCCATAGGAGCAGCTTGAATTCATCCTGATGCTCCTCGAACCAGTCGTGGACAATTTTGGCAGTATGGCAGGAAGCACTGTCCTGTTGAAAAGTGCCATCACCCTGAGGAAACACTGTCGACATGAAGGGGTGTACCTGGTCTGCGACGATCATGTAACGAACAGCATTTAGTGTACCATCCAGCGGTATCAGTGGACTCAGACCATACCAAGAAAACATTACCCAAACAGTCACACCTCCCCTACCAGCCTGTCGTCTGCCAACGATGGTGTCGGGATGTCTGTTCTGAGATGCTTTTCGGAGAATTTCCCATCGTCCGTCCATTCTGTTCACCAGAAACCGCGACTCTTCAGAGAAAGCAACCCTTTACTACTCGGCCGAGGTCCAATGGCGATAGTCCATTGCGAATTGGAGGAGTTTTCGGCGATGCACAGGCGTCAACATGGGTGCTGTTACCATACGCCTGCTCCGGAGCCCCAACCTAAAGTGGAATTGTTGTACTGTCTTGGTGCTGACACGCCTAGTGGCTCCACTGTTCATTTGCTGTGTCAATTGCTCAACAGTGGCACACCGATTGGTCTTGGCTAGGCGTCGTAATCGACGCTTGCCTCTAGGATCGATGGCCCGTGGGGCCCCACAGTTACCTCTTCGGTTGCTCGAAACTATCTGGTTCGTCCAGTCGCGGTACACCTTCACAACGGCAGTCCTAGAGCAGTTCACAAAGGTGGCCGTTTCTGAAATGCTTCCCGCCTAGGCCCGACAGCCAATGATCATCCTCTTTTAGAGGTCTGACAGGTCACTTGCTCTGCCCATGACGGCGACAATTGCTGTGTTAACGGATGCTACTACACGTCTGCTGTTGTCAGCTTTTAATGATATACAATGATTTTTCATCTGCAAGCCATGGTACGTTCCAACATGTTCGAAAAGTGGTGGTCATATTAATGTGTCCCGACCCTGTATATTTTTGAACCTTGCATAGTGTTGGTACGTTGCGTGTTGATACCATTGTTGATAAATATTGTTGCACAAACTTTGCCTTGACATAACCATGAATATCGATTTTTTATCAATAATTATTATTTTTTTGAAATCTGAGGTAGACAGTGACCTTCCTCATGCTTTGAAGGTCAAGTATGCAAAATTTCATCAAGATCGAAAAAAAAACTATAGATTTATATAAGAAAACACTAACAAACAAACCCACATACCCACAAATCCACAAACATTCTTCTTTATATATATAGAAAGACTAGCAGAGGACCCGGCATTGCCTGGGATGATTATATTTGTACGAAAGCAGAACAATTTGAAGAAGTTAAATTATAACTCCAAATTGGTTAAATAATAACCCCATCAATACAACACAAACCGAAGAGGCTATCCAATGTACTAAAAATACGAAAGACAGGAATTCTAGGTGATACACCGGAACTTTATTTACCTCTTGTTAATTTGCCTCAGATTAAAATGATATCCATCTTCACCACCGGAGAACATCACTGGATACTTTAGACCCAAGTTTTTCTTGCCCTTGACGTAGAAACTCTTATACCCTCTTGCTCTATTCCAAACTCCCGTTGTTTAAATGTTTCCAGTGTCCGTATAGCTTTTTCTGTTTTAGCTGCAGAGTTTCTCTGACCAATACTCGTTCTTTCTCTTTCTTTTCCAGACACATATATTTTTGCCGGTCGTCTGGACGTTTGATAGGGAACTCAAGGGAGAAACGCGTGACTCTTATGCCTAATCAATAGACGCTGCCTTATTAATGTTCTGTCACTGCATCTTCACTTTATGCTCATTATCAATAATTCTTAAAAACGAACGTTCAGTCACCGTATTAACAGTTTCCAAAATATACACATTCCCACAAAATATAGTCAAAATATATTTTTATGAAATGTTTGGATCTGATGTGCTACCAAATAATCTAGGTGATAACCCCGGCGTGGCTCGGAGATATTTTTTTTTGGAATAAATTTTGAAATATTAAAAAAACAACATGAAAACGCTTAGAATTAAAACAGTAAAAGTTCTTAATGGTAATTTGAGAAAAAAGTTTTTTAAAGGCTCACAATGGATGGACCTCTCAAAGGATGCTACTGCTAGTCTAAATTATTTGTTACTCACGTAATCTTACTTTATATGTACACTTGATATTGTTGCAATTCCATTTCTTCTCGATATCTTGATGCAAAACTTGGCCATTCATCTCTTTGTATAGTCTAGCAGTCGATTATTCTTCTAATTACCATTTGCTCAATACAACACGGGGCTAAAGGATTCCTTCCTCTGTCGTCTTTCCACTCTTTCTCAATAGTCTGCTAACTCTCCATTATCTCCAGTTACTGATTATTTTTAAAGATTTTCAAGAACTGTTAAATACTAAGAACTCTACTTTCTAAGAAAAGCCTGAATAACAGGAATTCTATGCATTGTTACAAATACATTGTTGGTCTGTGCAGAGTGGTTGTGAATTGCGTGTTGATACCATTATTGATAAGTATTTTTGCACAAACCTTGCCTTGTTGGTCATGAGATATTTCGATTTTTTTTTATCAATAATTATTATTTTTTCGAAATCTGAAGTAGACAGCGACCTTCCTCATGCTTTGAAGGTCAAGTATGCAAAATTTCATCAAGATCGGAATAAAACTGTAGGTTTGCATAAGAAACAAACAAACAAACCCACAAATAAACATCCTTCTATATACGGGGTTGTGCATAACCTTTTGCTAGGGGGCTGCGACTTAAACCGCAGCGTTGTAGCACACTCTTATGACGCTTCGGCAGAGAGTAGTTCATTGTGCGTCTATTGGTATCAAACAAATATGGCTGGTTTAATAAATGACAGTGAAGAGCCGCGTTTCATGGGTAGAGTTCGTGCAAATGCATATCGAGAGGCAATGGAAGCAGGTGCGTCTTTTATTAATCGCAAATGGGTTGCGAACAAGTTAAACCGATCGGATAGATGGGTGACGGACAATTGGAAGAAAGGTTATGATAACTGCCATGCCGAATTTGCTGAGGGTAGGCCCGAGAAATTATCACAGGAAAGCAAAAACATCATTGCTAATAACAGTGGCAAAAGACGTCGCAGCTGTGTCAACGTTGCACAAGAAATTAAAGCCAAGCGTGGAAAAACAATTTCTCGTTCAACGGTTCAAAGACATCGTCAGCGTGCAAACATCAAGCCATTTTATGTTATTCCGAAACAGTAGATAAAGTCCTTGTTTAGGTGAATATTAATGAGATGGGCGTGGTTTATTTGATCCAATTTACGTCCCCCCTCCCCCCTTTTTTGGGCGTTGGTCATTTAATTAGGGTTTTGGTCATTTAATTAGAGCACTGCCCCTTTAATTAGGGCGTTGGTCATTTAATTTGGGTGTTGGCCATTTAATTAGGGTGTTGGCCCTTTAATTAGGGTGTTGGTTGATTAATTAGGGCGTTAGCCCTTTAATTAGGGCAGTGGCCCTTTTAATTTGGGCGTTGGCCTTTTATTTAGGCGTTGGTCTTTTATTTGGGTGGGGCCTGGAATAAAATTAATTTTATCATCCTCTGATATACCCCTGGTGCTGGTGCTAAGCACCAGCACCAGGGTGAGGGATTAGAGGGGGCCTGATGCTCTCAGCAAAATCCACTTTTTTTTTTTTTTTCTTTTAAAAATGTTATTTATTGCTGGGAATTAAGTACAGTGTTTAGTTACAATAGTTACAAGTTTTAAATTACAAAGTATTTACAAGGTAATGTGATTTCATGTTGGTCGGTGGCAGGAGGGGTCTGGCAGCAACAGTCTTTTAAGATGGCTTCGTTCCATTTATGTCTGGCTGATTTTCCCTCACATTTTAGCTGCTGAGTTACGCTGGCAAGGAATCTGTGATGGAGGGCTACCGTCTCGACAAATTCTTCGCGCGCCTGGCAGCGGTGCGCCCAGATGGAATGGTTGGCAATGGCGACTAGTTTCATGAGGAAGGTGGGGGCCTGTGGTGGTATGTCAAGGTAGAGGACTTCTGCAGGGGTTATAAGGATTTCTTCCTTGCACCATTCGGTTATCTGGCCCCAAATACTTCTAACTTCGTTGCATTCGAGGAGGAGGTGCTCAAGGGTCTCGAAGGATGAGCAATGGGGGCAGAGGGCATCTTCATCTTTGATTATGCCCCTTTGGGCGAGAAGAGCACCTGTGGGGAGGGCTTTGTGAATAATTTTCCAGTTGGTGTTTTTAACAGATGGTTCAATCCGTAGTCTGGGAATGTTTGGGAAGGGATTGGGACTATTATGTTTGGATGGGGTGTGATAATGGGGAGTAGGGCTTTGTATAGTTGTTTGTTGGGAATGGTGAGTACTCGCGTAGTTGGGAGTTTTGGCAAGATGGATAAGGCTATATTTCGGTAAGTTCGATAAAAGGAAGGAGCATTTGTAGGTTGGTCGGCGGGGTTGACTGGGGTGATGACAAGGAAGTTGGTATCAACCCATGATCTAGCGAGGGCAGCCCATGGTTTTGAAGTGCGTGTAATGAGTATTTCCTTCAAGTGGTCTATGGCGAAAGTGGTCTGCTGGAGGTGTATGTTTTTTAGGTTAATGCCCCCTTGATCGCTTGGTTGGTAGAGGATTTCCCTCCGAATGGGGTGAAATGTTTTATTTCTCCATATGAAATTCACACATAGAGTGCGAATTTCATTAAGTGCTCGCATGGGAATTATGTTCCCTTTGGCTTGGTGCCAGATCTTGCTTAAGGCTAAGCAATTAACAATTTTGGCCCGGCCGTAGTAGCTGAGTCTCCGTTGAGTCCAGATTTGGAGCCTCACTCTTAGACGCCTCACCAGTTCAGTCCAATGCGATTTTTCTTCCTCTCTAGAACCAAAGAAGACGCCTAGGATTTTACCGATGGTCTTTGTGATGGGGATGTCAGGAAGTGGGTTAGAGGTATTCTGTTTTCTTTGATGAAGTATGATGATTTTTGATTTTTTCCAGTTAATTTTGCAATCACAGGCAAGCTGGTGTTGATCCAGGATGTTGACAATTCTATGTAGAGATGCAACATCCTGGACAACAAGATTGACGTCGTCCGCGTAAGCGATAACTTTAATGTCTGTTTCATTTTCTGGGGAGGGGATACCCCTAATACTGGGGTCGCTTCTGAGAGTCGACAGGAGTGGTTCAAGGTAAATGATGTAGAGTAGCATCGCTAAGGGGCAACCTTGACGAACCGAACACTCAACGTTGATACGCCTGGATGCGTATCCGTTGATGAGGATTCGACAGGCAATGTTTCTGTGGCAGAGTTTGATCCACGATATGAGATTTTCTCCAAAACCCATGCTTTCCAGTACAAGCCATAAGTATTCATGGCATACCCTGTCAAAGGCTTTTTCTTGGTCGATGGAGAGCATGTAGGCCTCGATGTTGTTCAGTTTGCAGTAGT
>JAHWFO010056864.1:0-18049 GCA_023313115.1 Rhysida immarginata
TTTTCGTATATCTTAAGAATTGAAACATTTATATATGCCAAGTGAATATCGATACCTTCATTTTTCGTTTTAAACGAAATTGTACGTGGCCATAGATATTCCTTTAAGTTTGTGAAATATCAGAAATCGTTTCTAATAATGAAAATACATTTTAGTTTTTTTTTTTTATTCCTGTGTTTTTAGCTTATTTGGAACAATAATTTTGGATAAACAGTGCCTTAAAAATTATGGTATAATTACTGATTTTGTATATAAAATAATATTTTTCATAAAAAAAAAACTGGATACTTATTAACAAATTTATGGACTCGCAATTATTTTGGTTGCAATGATAAATATTAAAAGCAAGTTAAGGCATCCCAATGGAATAACATTCTCAGTTTCATTCTCTCATAAATATTATTACTATAGATATGAGGAACGTTGCTTTGTTCCTCACTCAACGTACTGAAGCAGTGATACTACTTATTATTTCCTATAGATCTGGACAATGTATGTGGATGATGTCCTCACCATTTTTGACTCAAATAAATGACTTTGTAAATCACACCATCAGTAAATAAATGACTTATTAAAAATCACAGTGTCAATACCAAAGTGTCAAGTTTACTTGTGAGATAAAAGAAAATAAAAACCAGCTCATGAGGTCAGAGTAAAAAGTATAGAAAACCCTGTTAATCTAGAAACACCATCTAATAATTTGTATTACAACCAGTCAGACTTGAACCACGTTCCTATGAAATTGTTATAAATGCAAATTTACATTTTGGAAAAGCGCTTGATAAATCGAGTTTTTCACTATATTCCAGACGTATAAAATATTGAAAGACGAGGGTTAACCTAGTTTTAAAAACAAGGAATTTTTTTTTATTTTTGCACTTTTTTCAAGGACTATAAATTAAAATAAATAAAACTTTATTGAATGCTTTTTTTTGTGAAACATTTCTGATTTAATTATTCTTATCTGTTTGAGGACAATCAAAAAAATTTTTAGGGGAGAAAAAAAAAAAAAAAAAAAAAGACGTACTGTCATCGCAGATTACCACTTTATTTTCAAACATGAATGGAAAGTAATTTAAAAAACCCTTTGTGTATAGCTAAGTGCCTCTTCATAGTTTCTTGAGCACACGTTCTTCCATCTCTCTCTATGTTGTCTAAAATGTTGAATTGTTGACACTAACTTTGACAGTTATTTTTGTGCAATTAAAATATTACAAATTATATATGATATGATGTTCCCTTCAAAATCCTATCCTAAACCAAATACAAATGTATAGGTTTTCTTAGTTTATGAGGCATTTTCATTATTTCCCCAACCTTTTGTATTCTGCTTACTGTAATTGGATAAAAATAATGCTATACTATGCTAAAGTTATCTATAGCACATGTTCAAAGTTGTTGGGAAGGGGAAAAGTTTAATTCAAAATTTGTGACAATCCGCTTAGTAGGAAAAAATCATTTGCCTTTAATCATGTTTTCTTTTCCTAAAATAGATCAATTTTCCTGTTAGATAACTGCTCATAATTAAATCTTATTTTGCTAATGTCTTTCATAGCTAATTTTTAAAATCAATTTCACTAATCTTTTAATTTAGTGTGTTAATTTACCATAAAGTGTTTTGTAATACAGTTAAGGTTGTATAATAACAGTTGTCAGAAACGATTTAAATAAATATACAAACGCATTAAATACATCTGGAAAACCACGAATCCAGGTGGTTTCTGGTCCCTATCATTCTGGATTCGCAGTCCTCAACTGTAATTACACTGTATAGTAAATTAATGCACTAAATTAAAGATCTTAAATATTTATCAATATTAAATTTTATCAAAGTATTCTCTGTGATTGGAACAATTTTCAAATGCTTATTTAAAAAAAAATTTATTCAATCATCCTTTTGATTTTCTGCAGATCACCCAACAAAATATATTATGCAGGAAGTGTCTGCACAGAAGCATATTCATTCCACCCATATAATAAAAATATTTGTGGAAAATGCATGCTAATTTTTTTCTTTCAATCCATATTTCAGATTTACAATTCTTGAATTATTTAATTTATTTAAAAGGCCTGAAGTTTATAATATATACATATTAGATTCCATTAACAATATTAAATAAACAACTGCTGGCAAAAAATATGCAACACCTATAGCTCTGGACAGGTTAACCTTATAATGAAGGAACAAGTACAGTGTGAGATCTGTGTATCAATGCAAGTAATTAAGATGGAGCAGGTGATAAGAAAACCTACTCTATAGACTTGCTATAGAATTATTTGGATATTGTTCACGCAATCTTACTTCATTCAACTTAATTACAACTAATTGCTTCATTCGAGTTGTTGAAAGCATGCGACTTAAATAGCAACGGCATGGTAGCCATGATAAGAAATAGTTCTGAAAAGGTGGCAACACGTGCATTATTAAATAAAAAGTATGAAAAGACCTGGCAAGTGATGTGTTAAGTTTTTAAAATATATGAAGAATAAATAACAGTTGGTATATTTACTATATAATTTTATTTTTTAAAAAATGCTAGGGACTATATTTCAGACGCACATGAACATATCCTTATCGCTGCATGTACTTGATTCTTCATTGCAAGGTTAACCTGTCCTGAACCATAGAAGGAATGGGTCGATTTATTTGAAAATTTGCATACAAGTAGCGTTGGTCGCATGCAAGAAGAAATTGCAAGGCTGTACGTCCAGAAGAAACGTTGCACAGGGTGGATCCCATGCCTAATAGACCACATTAGTAGGTCGTATAACCGCCGTGAGCTTGAATGCAGGCCTCAACTCTTGCATGCATACGTTCATAAGATGCTGGATGTCATCTTGGGGTAGATTGTTCCATGCATTCTGGGCATCCAAAACTAGGTCTATGCGAGTGCGTTCCTTCCGTAAACCACTGCTGAGAACATCGAGCCACCACAGAAACATCAGGACCGATCTGCACAGTGATACGCCGATGATACCATCCAGCCTCTCAAAGTCCCACAATCCAACCTCTGTCAAACTCCATGAGTTGTTGCACAGGAGCACAGCGTGTGTGTGCGAGGCATCGCAGTTGTCACCACATGTACAGTCAACTGTTCCAGTACAATGCGGATTCCAAACTGACAATTTCATGCAAATCTGGTCGGAACCATTCTTCTCCAGGAGTGGCATGTACGTTCTTCTGAACTCTATTGTCTTGCAATTTGAATCATTTCTTGTATGCCTCCAATGCTACATGTGCAAAATTTCAAATTGACCCATTCCTTCTAGGTGTTGCTTTTTGCTTTTTTTTTTTTTTTTTCTTCTCTCTCTCACCAGCAGTGTAGATAGAAATAAAATAAAATTCCTATGACAAGTTTGACTTTGATCCTATACACAATAGTAAGAATGTTAAGAGCACAATTTTCTAGTTCAATTCATAGTAGGGATTAATTGGTTAGTACCAATCCTCTTGCAATAAATTGTCAGATACCCAGATGGTTTGTTGATATTAAAAGGTTATGAGATTAGGTTAATACAGAATGTCACTTGTCCTTGTGAAATAAAAATGCTGCTTTCTGAACTGTATTAAAACTGCCATTGTAAGGTGATCACATGAGATGCAATTAAAGTTTCCCATTCCCAAAATTGCCATTACAGCTGCTCCATTCTCCTTTGGATGATCCCGCAGTGATCAAGTCATGAATTAACTTCTGCATTATTTCAAAACAACAGAAGCAAACTTTAATTTTAGGCTTTATTAAGAGACTGATGGAAATGAAGGCTTGGATGTATAGGCATTTGCTTACTTCTGTGCATTCTGAAATGACGATCTTGACTTTTTAGGAAATAATTTCAAGAGTCATTTATTGTACCCATAAGTAAAAAAAGTAGGCGACAAAAATGTTGATCATGATTTTGAGTCAAAATCTATATTATACGAGGGGCGATTGATAAATAAGGTCTCCATGGCTGTAACTTTTTTATTTGTTAACCGATTTTCAAAATTCTTTTTTTATCTTATACTCACATTTGTCCTCTATGTAATGCACTATTCATGTTTCGACATAGTCCCCATTCCTTTCCAAGCATTGCGCCAACGTGCGACTAGTTGGGTGAACCCGTCGGAGAGGAATTCCAGAGTTGTTGTCGACACCAGGATTGAATGGCAGCGTTTACCTCGCCGTCAGAACCAACTCATGTCCCTTAAGGGGCTCTTTTTTCTTTGGGAAGTGGTGAAAGTCGCAATGTGCAAAGTCTTTCATTTTTGAACTGTAGGCGCTGCAACGCCTCTGGTGTGTGGTGACTCGTGTGCGGGCGGACGTTATCATACTCCAGAATAGGGTCCAAAGCTGCCATTCAAACCTGGTGTCGACAACAACTCCGGAATTCCTCTCCGATGGGTTCACCCAACTAGTCACGCGTTGGCGCAATGCGTGGAAAGGGATAGAGACTATGTCAAAAAGTGAATAGTGCATTACATAGAGGACAAATGTGAGTATAAGATACAAAAAGAATTTTGAAAATCGGTTAACAAATTAAAAAAGTTACAGCCATGGAGACCTTATTTATCAATTGCCCCTCGTATATTATATATACGTTTTTTTTGTTTTTTTTTCAGAATTTCTTTCAGGCTATCTCTCATCAAGTCTTACCCACAAAATGTAGTGGGAGAATGGATATTTTCAAAAAAGCCCCAATAATTTTCTGGATTACGTCCTAAATGAAAAAAATTTCAAAACATCTTTTCAAAAATCCATACGAGACCAATGTTGTCGACCTTTATATTACTCTATTTAATCATTCCGATTATTTGTTTTTAATCAATATTTGTAAATTTTTGGTTCAAATAAACTTTATAAAATTGGAATGTATTATCAAAATGATATGTCCAGTATCCTTCATGTAAATTCACAATATTCCACACTTTCCATGTTGGGGATGTATTCATATTTATTGTACAACTAGTCACTTTCAAATCAGAGTTAACAATTCAATATTTTTTCATATTATCTGCAAAAGAAACGATACATCATAGAAATTTATTTCCTCTGTGGATGATCCTCCAATAAGCATCAGTTAAATTCAGCGGAGATTCAAACTTGCAGAGTCCTTGCTAGATGCTTAGAATAATAAAACCAAGCACCTTAAACACAGGACATCACATGGGGAAGAAAAGGACATGCCAACGTACCTTTGTAATCTTTTGGAATTTAGGCATGTGAGAATATTTGACAAATTTGATAATGCCTTATAAAGAACTCAATGAAGATGCCGTATCTGATACAATTTTGCCAAACAGTGAAAAATTATTGCAATACCTTCCGCGAAATTGTCATCTTATGTCGAAATTGATTTGTTGAAGCTTCATGCACCATGATGATCGATCAAGAGGATCTTTAAATAGAAATGGTTTACAGGAAATACAAACTTTAGTCGAAATATTTAGTAACTGTACCTTTCTTACAGGAATTCTTGTGTAATTTACAGGGATTAACATTACTTTCAGAAACTTTTATGATGAATTTTTTATATTTAGAACAGAATTTTTATTTCACCTAGATTGTGTATTTCGTTCTGGATCTTCAATTGCAAAGATATGCACTGTCCCATGGTTACTGGAAACGCATAGCAATGATGAATCATGATTGAAGTTAATGCTAAGAAATTGAAAAAATAAATAAATAAATAACAATAAACAAAAATAAAAGTACAATTATTTTAAGAGTTCAGAGAGCAAACAATTTTAAGGCTTAGTATAAAAATATAAATAGATATATTTCCTGGGGAGATCTCTGAAATGTGACATCAAGTTTTCATTATGAATTTATTGATATTGGTAAATGCAGTCATGTGGAGACTGGAAAAACAATTCTTATTTATTTATTTTTTTTTTGTATTAATTCCTTGAGATTTCTTGCATATACATCGGCTTCCTGATGGTTTTAAAAGAAGGAATTGCCAATCTGCAAGCCTGGGGCCTGCCCGATCGTTGGGTTTCTACCTTGACTATCCTGTAAGCTTTAGGACAGTTATAGACAGCTTTGCTCTCCAGTGTCCGAGATAGCCCAATTAGTACAGGCAATGCAAATGATACTCGTGGTGTCTGATTTGCAAGTAATTTTTTCCATTTTTTCCATTAATATCATTACCGGTACTTTATGTTTGGAGCATTAACTCCAGTTTTCAATTATTAATTTCTTGTGAGTACTCATCAGTTTTCTGAAGGTTTGGAAATGAGGAATTCCCAATTTATGAGCAGGTGCCTGCCCTATCATTGGGTTTCCACCTTAACCACCTTGTGATCTTGAGGACACTTGGAGACAGCCTTGCTGTCCCATCTCCGCAATAACTCCTGGAACTAGTCTCAGTGTGATGCTCTTAGTCTCTGGTTCAAATCCAGATTGCAGAATTTTTCCTTCTATTTTTATTCTATGAATATCATTAACTCAAAGGTTCTCATGGGAGTTTGATGGTTAGGTTAGGTTCGAGTTTTTGTTATTTCGATACGGGTCCCCTGATATTCCTTGAAGGTCTGGCAACAGTCAAGGAGTACCTGAAAGTTATTGTCCATCAAGTCCATATTGCAAAGTACGCTTTTCCCCTGCTTGTGATGGATTCTTTAAGGAAGACAATGCTACGGCCCATCGTGCAAGAGAGGTTCAGGATTGATTCTCTGAGCATAATAGTGACTTCTACCATCTATTCTGCTCTCCACTGAAGCCAGGTCATAATCCAATAGAACAAGTTTGAGATTTATTGGAGATGCATCTCTAACAGCATCCTCTTCAGTCAACTCTACTGAAGGCCTCTTTGATGAACGTATGGGCATCACTTGACCTGAATGCTCTGCAGCATCTTGTAGAATCAATGCCTAATTGTATACATACGGTCATTCAGTTTAACAGAGGCCCTACAATTTCTGAACCGATGTTCTAATTCATTGGCCAAGCAATGAACATGATGAAATATGACTGTTGGTAGATAATTAAAAGCTGTAAATCATATATTTGTTTAAAAAGAAAATACGAGGGATAATCATAAAGTTTTAATTATCATTTTGAAAAAATAAAGTTACATAATTTTTTGTTTGTTTGAGAGAGTACGTGTCTGCAGTCCTGGTACACATTGAAATCCCTGCAACACAGTACCGTAGCACGCCACTAGAGGGACCAAAACAAAATGGCGCAGCCCATTGATAAAGTGGAGTATCGTGTGATGATTTGTTTTCTGCATTTGAAGGAGAACAACACTGCAACAATCCATGCTGAGTTGGTGGAAGTGTACGGCAACAATGCACCAGTGGTTAGGTGGTGCAGACGCTTCCGATGTGGACAAACAAGTCTGAATGACGAACAACGAGGTGGCAGACCATCTCTCCATGAGGAACAGGGAATTGCAAGAGAAGTGGAGAACCTGGTGCTTGAAGACCGGCGTATCACAATCGAGACGATAGTGGAAAAAGTGAAAATCAGTCATGAATCAGTTTTCAACATCTTGGATGACATTTTGAACATACAAAGGTCGCTGCCTGCTGGGTTCTGCCCCAGCTCATTCTGCAAAGGACACACTCACACATGCTGCTTCTTTGGGCTATCAAATTTTGCCTCACCCCCACCCCCATATTTATTCTCCTGACATGTCTCCCAGTGACTTCTTCCTCTTTCCTCGGATGAAGAAACCATTGTGTGGCATGAATTTCCAGGAAGAAGAGGTGATTTTCAAAGTGGAACATTTCCTGAACAGCCAAATTGCAGATTTCTACAACCAAGGTTTCTTCTGCCAAATCATCCATCATTAAGAAAAATGTGTTGCATTGTAGAGAAGGACTAACACCATCACCAAGAGTCATGGTCGCAGCTTGATTTTTCCAAAGTATTAATTGAAACTTTATGACTGCCCCTCGTATAATAATATGATTATAATCACAGTATTTATTTAACAGACTAAGAGGAAGGGTGCAAATTAATAAATTCAATTTAGTCCTCTACATGCCATCTAACGCTGATGGAGAGGAAAGAATTTTAATTTATACAGGAGTGAGTAAAAAAATGATCAATCAGAAGCTTTGGAAAACTCATACTGTTCAAACAAAAGTTGAGAATTTCACAGAGGTTGAATTATACTTGTAACTTTACCAATTTTCTTTCTTCTAGTTTTTGCTTTTGTAGGTTTCTAAAAATCGTCGAACCATGTCCAAAGCATCCACCTTAGAGCGCTGCACCAAGAACCATATGGAACGCCGGTCTTAATTAATGGTACTGTTCTTCCTTCTAGAATAGCTCACCCCTTTGTGGACCATTTCCATTGGACTTAGAAATTTTCAGTGGAGAATTTTTTTTGGCCCACCCTGTACGTATAATGGGTCTGTACTAATGCCCCACATCCACTGGGAAAAATAATCCAGCTATTTAAGTTCCTGAACTTTAATACCCAGGATATTTGCAAGTGTCCATTACAAAAGATTCCGGCTATAAAGAAAACCAGATTATTTAACCTAGATAAGAAAAGGTTAGAAAAAACATCTTAGTTATTGACGTCACAACAGGGCCAAACGAGTCTATGCAGGGTATTTTTACTTTCATTTAAAATGGCATCATATTCCCTCGCATCAGTCAGTCGCTTAAACCATAAACGAAAAAAATTGATTTTAATCTCTGCTGCTTCCACGGCTGATGTGGTTCCAGACAATCTAGTGTCCTTTTATAACAATGATTTCTTCATTTTATCAACTATCTCAACACATTCAGCTACAGATTAAAATTTGCTGGAACCAGATTATTTTTTTTTCCCCGTTTAGAAACAAATATAGACTAAAATCATAGCTCGGCCCTCTTGGACACATAATAATGGGCACAAAACAATTGTCTTTTTTGCCTATCCTATAATTCGTCATTGAATACATTAAAGGCCAAGGACGACAGGGCTATGTTCTCGATCAAAGGCACTAAGACATCACAAAATGGACTACATGAAAAATGACACCACAAGAAACTAGTCCTTTTCCTCTGCAATGGACACTATAAAAGGTTTGTTTTTAGAAAATATGCAGTGAATGAGAAGCATATTTCTAATTTAAACTGAACAAATGTGCTCAAAAATAATTTTTCTTCTTTGTCAACAAGGATCATTTTCTCTTTGTAAAAATGCTAGCACTCATACTCTAGTAAAATCAAAAGAAAAACAAGAAATCATGCAAGCAAAAAAGAAACCAAAAAATGTATAAAGTACATTTAAGAGTCAGTAATGAGATTTTTGTCAACTTTCACTTCACTAAAAAAAATGACAGATACCAACTGCACAGCCTTATTCCATAACCCTGTCCCAAGAATGTTTTATTTCTTACATATTAAAGGGCCCTCAAATTATATTTATGTTAAGGCTCTTTAATTTTTTATAAAGTATTCATTTCTGAGATTAAAAGATGTGTTAAATTCGCAGCAATATGTTAAATAATCATCTCATGAAAAGTTTCTTTGCTGACAAAAATTAACTACTGGTTACATTCAAAAACCCTCTGAAAATCAACAAAATTCTCACACTAAGAACCATACTATTAAAACTTACCAATATATATTAGCATTATTAGCTCCTCTGCGCAACTCACTGAGCAAGCCACCATTCATTGTGTCGAAAATTCGAATCAAAGTGCCCTGATTAAAATAAACACTATAAACTTACTCGTATTGGTTTAATAATTCAAATTCAAATTTTTCAAAATTTCCAAGTTAAAATCATTACTATAAAATTTATATATATAGGTAAATAAAATTATCAGGTGAAGGGTTTACCATTATTAAAAAAATGTATCTGTATGTTAGGTTAGGTTAATGAAATATATTTTTTGAGTATTCTTTCAATCAACATTAAGGGTACTTCTAAAAATTCACTCCAATAGTGATCAAGTGTGAGCTTTCATCGACCAACGTGGGCACAGCATCTAAAAACGACAGAGCGCTCGTCATTTGTGCATCTAAAAATTCCCTGCTCTCATTGTAGTGTAGTGAACACCCATGACCAAAATGATGAAACTCCAAATCTGATCACTTTCAAGTGCGCCCGATCGCCTTCGCTACTTTCGCTTTGCAATAAATTAAAATGGCCGACGGAAAAAGAGTATCCCACTTGGACATCTGTTCCCTATGCGGTTTATAGTTTAGTAATGAATATGAAGCCACAGAACAGGTCAAGATATACGATAGGGGCGTGAAAGCTGAAGATGAAATTGAAGATGGTTTTATATATTTAATTTTTTTTAATTTTTCTCTTAGGTTTCAAATTTTCTTTAAATTTTCGTTTTTCTCCGACGTACACTCTCGTACATAGATTTTTGCTTTTTAACACTCTCATATTTATTGTCATGAAAGAATAAATGCACTGAAATATAATAAATCCTCACTAGATTATAATATTGGACTATAAATAAAAAATATTTACACTTAAAACAGAAAGCGTGAAAGCATAAGTTTCTTCAGCAGTTATCTCTTATTACCGATCGTGTTATGAATAGGGCTTCCTAAGGCTGTCAAAAAACTTCACAAATGAGTGAACAGAGCATGCGCGATCGAGGGTAAACTGTCACGTGATTGAAAATGCTGCGCTCGAGTTTTCAGAAGACTGATCAATTTCTAGAAGCAGTGCACTTAAAGGAACAGATGATTTTCTTTATATATTTGATATGAACATGGGTCATTTCAAAAGTAATGAACATTTTTTTTTTAATAATAACATTTTCTATCCATTTGCTAGTTATACAGCATGGAGACAGTCTTCAGGAATGAAATATCTCTTCTTCACATGATTTCCATCCCTTTAGCTACCTTAGTGTTGCCACCTGAATGATGCAAAAATCTCAGATCCTCTCAAACACATGCATAAAGCATATTTTTTACTATTATGAGTATTACCAAACAAGAGTCAAAATACTGGACTGCTCGGGTCAAACATGGAAAGAAGCCAACACTGGCCTATATGCTTGTACAGTAGAACTCTGGACCAGCGTGTCTGAGCCAGTGTTTTGCAAGCCATAACGAGTGAATTATCATCTACAAACATCGTTCCATAAAGATTTGCTAACGAGATAAAAATTAGCAAGTGCCAGATAGGGGCTATAAAGCAGGCAGTGAAATGTTGTCCAGTCCAGACTTTGTGGATTCATTATAACAGCAGAAATAGAGATGAAAGTTGATTTTTAACAATGATACACAAACAGGAAGATGATAGACAAGTTTAATAAAGTAAAATGTAATTTATTATAAAACTAGTGGTCAATCTCTATCTTACCAATATTCTCAAAAATATTTGAAAAACTGTACTTCTACTGCTTATCCAATTATATTCATAATAATAAATTATCATCTTTGGCTCAACATGGTTTCTCTCCCAACCGTAGTATTGATACAGCCTGTTATGAATTAACTGAATACGTATCTTTTCATATGTCCAAAAACAACTATGTTGTTTCTTTATTTTTAGATTACGCCAAAACCTTCGACTCAGTGTCTCACCAACTTCTAATTCACAAACTAACCTCATTTTTTGATATCCGCAGCCGCCCACTTCACTGGCTCATCGGTTTTCTTACTGATCGTTCCTATTACCTAACTTCCCATGATATTTCGTTTTCACTACTAATTCGCAATATAGGTGTCCCACAAGGCTCTATCCTTTCACCATTACTATTTAACCTCTTTATCAACGATTTAGCTTCAATACTTGCCTCTTCAAACTTAATCTTATATAACGATGATGCAACCTTGCTGTTTGACGATTCTAATATTGCAACTCTTTCCACTAATATTAATCAAACTTTATCCAACTTAAGCAACTGGAACTCAGCTAGCTCGCTTGCTTTAAACCTTAACAAAACAAAATATATGCTATTTTTCCAACGGAATAAGCTAAATGTTCCTACCGATTTGCCTATTTACTATAACTCACACTTATTACTAGCCACGAATACTTTTAAATACTTAGGAATCCATTTAACGCACGATCTTACCTGGGACTTTGCATACTAATATTCTATTAACAAAACTTAATAAAAGACAGGGAATGATATCTCATCTCCGCTTTCTTCTCTCCAATATACTAATCCTTCTTTATAACTCCTTAATACACTCTGTCCTCTGCTACGGAGTCCAATTTTGGGGATCTGCTACGAACTCCAATCTCTTACGCCTTTATCGCTTGCAAAAATGGTTTCTAAGAACCCTGCTTAACATCCGATTGCCTAACTCTGTTTCCCATTATTTCGAACTCCTGGGCATTCCAACCATCTATCAAATTTATATTATTCAACTTTGCTTATTCATCTGCAAAATTATTAACCTTCAATTAATTCTTTCTACTCCTTTTGAAATATCTTGTCAACAAAACATTCATCCCTATCCCACCTGATTGTCAAACCTGATTAGACTTCCTTTTACCAAAAATAATTACCAACGGCGTTGCGTCTCTTTTATAGGCGTCAAATGGTGGGGCAATTTACCTGAACAGATCCGATCATCTCCCACCAGTGCAACTTTTAAAAAATAATTAAAAAATTTGCTTCTATCTAATAAAATACCTACTAACCCCCTCTAAAACTTTTTACTATTTATAATATCCCTTTATATAACTCCATTTTTTTTAATGATTCTTATAATATCACATACATTTTCCTGCTGGAAACTTAACTACTAACCCCTCATCCGTTTTAACTCCATCATGAACTTCCATAAAAATTACCATTTTGTTAGTTTTTTAAAAGGATATATAATTCCAAACTTTTATTATAAATCAAAATCTGTTATTCAATAACACCGCCCGAGACCTCACACGTCGGCCACCTGGCTATACAGGCTCCGGCCAGGGCTCTCTGTAAATTAATTCTAAAGAAATAGGCCATCCCATTTGGATATTTATACAAGTATAATCATTCGTTGTTTTTGCCAATAATCAGCAAGTTATGAGCATTGTTATCAGCAAAACCAAGGGCTATAACAATGGTATTCAAAATTTACCACGCGAAACTCATTTTCATGCAACAATGAGTTTTTTGCTGACAAAAAAAATAATTGTTTTTAGTAATAGTAATTATGAAACAAGTTCAGCTGTATCCATCTGTAAAAATTTACAGTATTTAAGAATACACAGGAATATTCACAATAAGGGTTTATTCAAAATTCTCTAAAATAGCATATCCAGCTTTACTTTGCCTGAGATCTGATGACCATTTCGATTTTTGGACATTGTTACAATAAAAAATTAAGGAATACCTAACAATTGACAAGCCCATAACAAGGACAATAAATGATTTGGCTTATTGCTGATGTAACTGTGATGGTGCACAACCTTACTCTGCGCTGTAAAAATGAATCTGCATGCATGACTCGGTTTTTAAATGGACCAAAATACCCACCCACAATCATTATCAGGGAGTCACATATGAATTCCAATTCACCAGACAACAGTGTGTGTTTACAAAGCAAAGGTTGAGTAATGAGAGGCAGATAGTAAGGAGTTTCAGAAAAAGGAGCACTACGAATAGCAAATCGGTGCTGAACGAGGTATTACTTAAACGAGATATACATTAAGGAATACATCATAAAAAACATTTGTTGAACAAATAAGAATTCCCAGGAATATTTTTTATACCTGCAGTAAAAATATACGAGGGTTGGGGCAAAAGTCATGGCAACTTATTACGGCAAAATATTTTTTTTCTTGAAGATACCAGTCCAGTTGGAAAATATGACATACAGACGAAAGGACAAGGTGTTAACTACATGTGTGGACAATGAATAGCACTGAAATATCGTAACACACTAATTTATTACGGTAGTATACAGGGCAATATGGCCTTCACGGTGCAAAAGAATGACAACACAGTACACAAAGTTGACATGACAAACCTGGGCCTAAAGACCCTCAAAGTAGTCCCCTACTACTGTCACCACACGCTGCCAACGATGTGGGAGGCGCTGAATACCATCAGCCTCAGCATGTGTGAATCGGGTCACCTGTTGGCGCACAGCATTAGCAATGTCTTGCTGAAACTTTCCTACCCACCGTGCTACTGTACGGTATGGTAGGGCATTATTCCCAAGGGCTTCTACTAATTCACTGTGACATTCCATCGCATTTCTCCCTCGGAGAACGGCTATTTTGATGTAAGCGCGCTGCTCAACACGGGTTACTTCTATCTCGCACGACACTCACCAACTGACTGATTTCACAGCCCTTGCTGCGCTACTACCAGCTATCACAGAGCCATCTGTTGTTCTGCATACACACTATGCCACACGACACATATACGTTTGTGATCCGTTCACATATCTACAAGAAAAAAAATAGTTGCCATGACTTATGCCCCAACCCTCGTAAATCAAGTAAAAGTAATAACTCATGGCAAGATGCTAATGCAATCCAATGAACTAGAGGCTGGAAAACCTATACCCTAGCTTGCTTGTTCACTAGTGCAGGATCTAATTTTAATAAGTCATTCTATATTCAAAGTCCTGTGTGGATTAATTTATCCTCAAATATATTGTATTTAAATTTTGGTAAGTCATCTTATTCTCAGGGCAATACGGTATCTAATGCTTTTGAAAGTCTCTTCCTCATAAAGAAAGTTAATAAAAAAAAAAAAAAAACTATGTTAGAAAGATACATACAGGTTTTCATTTTTTATGTTCTTCATCTCAGAAAGTTTTTTTTTAATGGATGGTTTGTTAAGAGTCAAAGCGCTGTAGGTGGCACTAACCTTGGTCATATCGAAATGGACATTGAGATATGCAGCACCTCAATTAGAAGAGTATCAGTCATGGGTAATTTTCCAACAGGATAGTGTGTCGCCACAAGGGCATAATCTGTACATGCATTCCTGAATTCAATGCCTCCCAACTGACGGTTTGGAAGGGATGGTCCTACACCATGGCCTCCATGTTCTCCAGACCTTATTCCATTAGACTTTTTCCTGTCGGTATACGTTAAGGAAAAGCAGTTTTACACACCAGTCCCGGATATGTACATGTTGCAGGTGAAAATAATGTATGTGATAATGTCCGTGAATAAACAAGAGACATGCTAGTGAAAACTTTGAGAGAAGCTGAATACTGTCAGGATGTTCTCAGAGGAACAAAAGAGCACATGTTGAGGTTTATAAAGGAAATCAAAAAAACTTTCAGAGATGAAGAACATAATACAAAAAACTGTATGTACCGTATATACCCGCGTATAGGCCGTATTTTTTTCCCCAAAAAATGACCCCTAAAAACCACATTCGGCCTATGCGCGGGTCAGAGTTGATGAAAACTCTTATAAGTGGAGTTTACAAAAATCTAAGCAATAATTTTATTTATTAATCTGTTTAGATTTCATTTATTAACCCGTTCACTGCATAAATAAATTTCTGATAAGATAAAAGTATTATGAGAATCTCTAAAGCGCTGTGGCAGCCATATTGGAGAAAGTATGAGAGGGGGAGGGGCTTCAAACGAAACCAGCGCATTTTTACGTGTTCTGTCATTCCAATACATACAGTCAATTAGTGGTGTGCGATCCATCAATGGTTTTGTTCGTCGTTCAATGGAAATTTCGATGGTTTTCAACCATCGAACGATTTTTACAAAACATCGATTGCCAGCGATGGTGGTTTACAAACCATCGATGGAAATTTCGATTGTACTTCGATGGTAAATGGTTGGTCAAGTCAAATCACCAATCAGTCACTAGACTGCGTTAGCTAGGAAAACTGCTAATTAAATACATTAATCTAAACAGTATTCAAAATGGAATATCGAAGATTCAAGAAAACTAAAAAATTCGATTTCGAAACAGTTTGAACATCGATACTTTAAGCCTACTGAAAGATGATCGAAACAAAATTGAAACCATGATCGAAAAATGGTTTATAACATAAATTACTTGAAATAATTTTTTTGTATCTGCTACGCATGGTAAAGATTATATACCGTTAAAATTTGATTGAATTCCAACAAAAAGTTTTCAAGTTAATCATTCAACATCATAACGCGTTTACTTTTGAGTACTAACCAGCACTTGTTACAATTTTCACTGCGTAACTCGGAAACTTCTCGTTGGAATTCGATCAAATTTTAACGGTATACACAGTCTTATGTACCTTGTTATTCCTCCAAGTTTCATTAATCTAGGCTTTACAGAACCTGAGTTATTATTTGGAGTTCGGTCATTTGCCCCAAACTGCAGCATGCCTTTTGAACATCGATAGCTTATTATCTCAGAGCGCATAAAATTTAATATATCTTACAGCACATTGTACAAATGCATACAAATACATTAATTATAATGTCGCATCTTTTTCCTCAATTTTCCATTATAAAAGGCAAATGCAAAGTCAAATCCCAAAAACAAGATGGAGACGACCATGTTAAACTGTCACTGTGTTCTTGCCAAGTGCGTCTTGAAAATTGTCCAAGAATGTTTTAATAAAGAAAGTTAATATGGTTATAATTAAAATATATTATTACATACACAAAAAAAGATCAGGAATCGATTTCCACAACCAAAAATCAAAAGTACATAACTAAAATAAAATAAATAAAATAATTGATTGCATTTTGGACCAGCAAGGTACCCGGATTCTGCACTGTAAGAACCAATGGACACTCTTAAGCCACATTCTTATTCTTCTCATTGGTCGATAATACTTGGTAATAGCACTGTAATGGATATATAAACCCTGAAATCTCTGCATGGAATTCAGTAATCTGATCACCACATACTTCAGCAGACGTAAGTTTTCTGTTCTCCAAGAAATCGCCAAGTTCATCGAAGTTTTATTCATCATAATTACGGTAAGATACTTTTTTTTTCCTTTACTCTTTAGTACTCCTTTTTGTTTTTGTATGAATTAGTTTTCTAATTTTCTTTGTGCTTTTAGTTTTACAATGTCTTTACAAACTAAAAGAACTGCTTACACAGCAGCTTTTAAACTAAGAGTTGTTGCTCGAGCAGAGGAATCCAACAACGCTGTTGCTAGTAGGGAGTTTGGAGTAAACGAGAAACAAGTTCGGGAATGAAAAAAAAAAGAAGTCAGAACTTCAGAAAATGCCAAAAAGCAAGAAGGCGTGTCGTTATATGTCAACGAAGCTGGAGGCCCTGGAAAAGGATTTAAGCGAGTGGATTTTGGAATGCCGAAAGGACGGTTACGTCGTCACACGAACAAACATTCGTTTGCGTGCGTTGCAGATGGGTAAGAGTGGAAAATACCCAATGCCTCAAAACCACGACTTTGTTGCTTCTGCTGGCTGGTGTTCTAGATTTATGGAGAGGTATGTATTTAACAGTAAAATGTATTCAACATTTTAAGAGTCATCTGGCTAAAAAAATCTTATTTCAATTTTCAGATATGGACTGTTTGCGACAAAGGATAAAGATATCGCAAAAGCTCCCTGACGATCTTACCAAGAAGGTTTGCGCATTCCATAAATTCATAATAAGGCAGAGAAAACTGAACGGTTACGATCTACGAGACATAGGAAATATGGATGAGACACCAATGACGTTTGACTTGCCTAGCAACCGAACAGTTGCTAGGATAGGTGAGAAGAGCATTCCCGTTAGGACGACAGGAAACGGAAAAAATCATTTTACTGTGGTGCTCTCTTGTCTGGCGGATGGGACGAAATTAAGGCCGGTTGTAATCTTTAAAAGAAAAAATATCCCGAAGAACCTCAACCATCCAGGCGTTATCGTCCGGGCCCATGAAAAAGGATGGATGGACGAGGAAGGAGTTAAAAAATGGATTAATGATGTATGGAATAACAGGCCAGGAGCTTTATTGAAGAAAAAGAAGTCTTTGTTAGTCTGGGACATGTTTAGGTAAAATAATTATATATTTTTTTATAATTATCAGGGATATGAATTAGCAAACAAGAAGAACTTTCTTTTTTTTTTATAGCGCCGACAAAACAAACGCGATTAAAAGCGAGGCTCGCAGAACGAATGTGACCCTAGCGGTCATTCCAGGTGGCCTCACTTCGATCTTACAACCCCTGGACGTATGTTTGAACAAGCCTTTTAAAGATCGTGTTCGAAAAATGTG
>JAHWFO010056866.1:0-10505 GCA_023313115.1 Rhysida immarginata
TTTATGAATTCTTATCGTAATGCGAGACACCAAAAAATTATTTTTTAATTTTTATTGCACTTTTTAAAGCAAAAACGAAAACTTTTTTAAAAGTAAAAACAAAACTGGATGAAGAAAGTGAAAATATAAAAAATTTTTTTTACTATTTTATTTTTAATAATATTAGGAGGACAAACGAATATTAAGTTAAAGTAGAAAATTAACTGTTGTAGTCTATACTAAATTTTTGAAATTTGAAATTTATTCATCCAAAGGGCATATACAGTCAATTCTCGTTAATACGAAATCGTGGGGACCAAGAAATCTTTTCGTATTATTCGTATTTCGTATAAACCAACAATACTGAAAGTGTTATGAAATAAGCACGGAAATACAGTACTTTAAGTTAGAAATAATTTTTATTCATCTCTCCTAAAAAACTCTGTAATAACAGTTTGTTTTCGCGCTAAAACAATTTTTTTTTCTAAATCACTATTGACTTTACAATATAATGTAAATAAGTCTTCAGGAACATCCTGACTGTACAATATATAAGATTTAATTTCCTCCATCAATTCTAACATTCTCTGATTTGATGGAGCAGATTGAATTTAAATGATAAGATTTCTCGGGCAGAAGATTATAAAATAGGGCGGTTTCGTCACTAGAGCACGCGAAATTTTCAATGTTCAGCTGGTTTGCAAACTGGTTAGCTTTTTCTTTTAGAATATCGCCGCTAATGGGAATATTCTTTTGTCGAGCCTAAAACAAATACAGCGTATAGTACATTATAGAAAAAAAGCTTACAGTATTTTCTATAGCACTGTATTGTACTACATGTATACCGGAATAGAAAAAACGTTAACTTGCTCGTTTAAATAAAGATTTGAGCGCCATGTGACAGGATTTCAGATCTGAATAGCTGAACCAATCGGATTTCGCGAATCAGATTTCCCGTTAGTTTGAAAGCACGTGATTCGTTAGTTTGAAAAATTCGACTAAATAACCGATATTTTTATCGAATAATCGACTAATTATCGACTGATTATCGCCTGATTAAAAAAATCGAGTATTCATTTATTCGAATAATTCAGAAGCAATCACGTATGAAATGACTTTGAAAATTATTTTTATTAACTTTACACTTCGAAATCTGAAATTTTATCATTAAAATTGTTCCTAAAAGGACTATTTTTCAATAAAATTATGAATTTTCCTTCGTTTAAACCGTATTTTAATGAAAATATGTTCGTATAAAGCAGAAAATTTTACATAGTAATTGCTTTCTCGGAGACGGGCCACAAAATGTCTTCTTATTAACCGGAATTTCGTATTAACCAGTTTCGTATTAACGAGAATTGTACATGTATATACAAAGAAAAATCTCGCATGTGGGAATTCATTATTTCTTTTATTAGGAAAATTTCAAAACTCCTTTGGCATACTTTAATTTCTTGTTTGCATATTGTTTGGTTAATATTTTTAAATACTGTTATATTGTCATTTTTACATATGTAATTATGATAGTTGGAAAGTACAATTTAGCATGAGAATGAGAACAATATAGTGATTTCCAAGAAACAATTGGATGAATTTCTTGCAAAAGTTTTTTTTAATAAATCTGTACGTAATTGCTCAGTCTTCTTTTCAACAAAAGAAATCTGTTGAGAGATATAAAAGATATTCAATGCCTTCAAATGTCAACCGAGTAGTAAAACACTTTACAACCTTATGGTATGGGGGTCTTTTAATAGTCAAAGTGTTGGTGAATTGTTTATTGTGAAGAGCCGGATCCATACTAAAGTTTGTACAGAACTGATGGAAGTCTGTCACTCCAATTATTGAGAAGTTATGTTCATCTGAAGAGGTTATTTTCTAACAGGATTATTATTATTTTCTAACCAGTTTATACATCCAAAAAATGGGGAAAGAGAAATAAGTGTCCTGAAATGGCCAGGAAATTCTCCTGACGTGAATCCAATCGAAAATCTATGGACAATAATGAAAAGTAGAAACCAGAATCCGCGCCCAAGAAACAAAAAAGATCTCATTGAATGCATTAAAAACGTTTGAAATATATTACACAGGAATTTTGCCTACAAGAATTGAGACTGTTATTACGGCAAAAGCTAACTCTACAAAATGGTAAGATCAATTATGTATAAGAAAAAAAGATAAAATATTTCCAATTTTGCAATACGTGAAATTAATTTTATTTTCGCTCACGCAATGTCTTTCGTAACAACAATGTCTTCAAAGCAATGATTAAATTTAATTATTATTTTATGATTTTTTTTATTAATTTGTGCACTTAGTTATTTTACTTTATTTTGTGCTATTAATTAATTATTAGCTTTATTTATTGTATTTGTTTATCATTTAATTAATCTGAACTTATTTTAATTAAATTTTAGTTATTTTTTTATTTATTTAATTTATTTTTGTCAAATTCCATCATAAATATTTTATTTCATTTACTCATTAATGTTTATAGATTTGTCATTGTAATGCCAAAACGTATAATGCAAAAAACTGTAGGAAACAGTCTTCACAACTCCGCCATCTTAGAAAAAAGCTATCAGTTTCACCCTCCCTGCCTTCTAAACTTCAGGCCGCACAACAGACGTTGAAAACGCCACCAATATCAGGCCCAAACAACAGCGCTCTTAACAGAAGGAGGTAATAAAAAAAAAAGATTTCTTCCTTGCCGATTTTTCATGCACTCAAGAACAACATAGCTCTAAGAATATTTTGCACAATATTATAAAAATAGCAACAAATATATTTTTAAATAATAATATTAAGGGGAAAAAACGATTCTTGCATTGATAAATTTACCTTTGGCTAAGAGCGCTGTAGTTTGGGGCTAATAATGATGACGTTTTCATCGTCTGTTGTGAGGCCTGTAGTTTAGAAGGTGATGGCATATCTCGACTGTTCGATAGAGATCCTGAATATATAATTCTCAATGACGTATACTAAAGTTAGACCCCGGAACTTACCGCCATACTTGAAGCCAATTGGGAATATTGGGAAGCTCTGCCTCCCAGAACCCTCATGGTCGAAAGTGAGTGAAGATGATACAAAACACATTGCTAAACATGAGGGTAACTGATTAATAATTCTTTCACACTCCGATCACGGAGTGATGAGTTTATCCTTTCGTTAACTTTGTATTTTAAGTATTCTATTATATTTTATAAGCAGGTTTCGATTATGGTTTCAATTTCAATTTCGTTTCGATCATCTTTCAGTTAAGTTTTTTCATTTGTTACGTATTTTTGATTTATGCTTGACGAAAGTGATTCCTGGTCCTTTTCGTGTCTATTTGTAGAGTTGTACGCGGAACTGGTTTTGAATTAACTGTTCCTCAAAGCAGCAGGTTTTGAATTAACTAATCGTCAAAATCAGCAGCTGACTATTCCACAGAAAAGCAAAGCAGCCAGGCAGCTAACTATTCCACGGCTCATTCCTGCCCAGAACGGTCATGGTTTCACTTTGGCGGCGATGTTACCAAAAAAAAGTGAATATACCATAGGATTCGAAATATACTTTTAAAAATATACGTTATTGATAATTCTATATTCAGGATCCCTACTCTTCAGCAAATATAGGAGATCAACAATGGAGTTGCATGTGTGCACAAGTCAGAGGATTAAAAATCGTGATGCAACCGAATAAGAATCGTCTTACGATGATGGCGCCATCCGATGGCAAAAACTGTCAAGACAGTGGGCTAACAAACAACAAGACAGAAAATGTATTTTATCAAGAGCCCTTATGAGCTCTTGTTTTTATATATAAGATTAGTGGAAGAAAGAAGTTGAGAGCGCAATAATACAGATACACACCGCTTTAACAATGGAGTCTTTGTATGGCTATCTGTGCTCAAATTTGTTCGTTTTCTCGGTGTATTTTGAAAGAAACAGAATTTAGCATTTTTTTATTTTGCAAGCATCAATACTAGCTTTAGATGAGTAACGTATTTCAATTTCATGTGAATCTGTGACGTACATGTTCGTGTAGTTCCCTTGTAAGTAAGAATTCATAAATGTTTCAAAGTGCTTTCACGCGAATTGAAAAACAAGGAAGACAGGAAACCACTGATCCACATAAGATTTTTATTCCGACGGATGCGCATTACAACACACACGCTGCCTTCTCCAGCGTACACGGAGGATTTGATCTGCACAGACAAAACTGTGAACGCTGAAGAAGGCAGCGTGGCTGCCGAATTGTGCATCCGTCAGAATAAAAATGTTATATGGATCAGTGGTTTCCTGTCTTCCTTGTTGAATATTGTCCACAGTGTTTGGCTCCAACTTCTCCTCGAATTGAAAAACATGCACAATGTTTTGAATCCTGTATATAAGAATATTTGATGCGGTTTATAACCCTATCACCTCCTCTCTTCCAACAGAACCAAAAACGTGTTTTTATTATTGTAATTTTTCTGATCCGTTATTCTATATATAAATACGGCAACACATTTTTTGTTATGCACTTTTACCTGTGTTAACGTGGACGAAAAATAGCATCATTTAAAACCCTATTAACGACGGTACAGACGTATGTAACATGAATGTCACGCGCCATAACTTTTGAAAGGATTGACCTAGAGGCTTGAAATTTTCTACACACGTAGGCCCTATCCAGAGGATGGAGCCAAAAATATAGCGAATCCTCTAGGGTGAACTAAACCATGTGTTTTTGTAGTTTCTCCAACTGACTTCCTTTCATGTCTATGGAGTTTTGATTACGTTTGAGCAACTTGTGACGTCAGAGTTTGACTATTTGATATCAGAATTTAAAGAACTCTATTTGAAGTATAGCGAATCATCCAGCTACTGCCATAACTTTTGAAAGGATTGACCTAGAGGCTAGAAATTTTGTACACACGTTTGCCCTATACATAGGACAGTGAGAAAAATATAGCGAATCCTCTTGGGTGGCCCGGGGCCCGTCAGGGGCCACTTGTATGAATTTCATGGTTCCTTTTTTATCTTTTGAACAAAGAGGGCAAGAATCCTGAAATTTCTTAAATTTGTAGTGCGGTTCTGAAAAAATAAAACCAATTTACAATGTGATGTAGGCCTATTGGGCCCGCCAGAAGACCCCGAGGCCTCGAAATACAAATCAAGTTATAACTATGAGTGGGGTATGAACCCAATAGCTTTAAATTTAGCTTATCTTAGTAAGATATAGTGTACGGGGCACGCAAGATTTTGAATCCTGAGGATTAGTTCGACTCTAAATATTTTAACAAAAGTATAAAATACATAAATTATTTTATCGAAATAATCCTTTAATCAGGCATTTTGTTTTTCCAAAAGTTTCAATATATGAAAGTTTGAATGTAATCAATTTTTACAATCTCGATTAAATTATCTGATTCCAAATAATTAATGACTTATATTTATATTAAACGTTTATCCTGGTCGAAATACAAGTAGTATGCGGGAATTAGAAGTTTATTCTCAATCTGTAAATACTTACAAGACGGTACGACACATTGACATTTGACAATATTAAGACATGGATTCGAGCATAAGTGTATATTTAAAAATGAAATTACGCCAGAAGACCCCGAGGCCTCGAAATACAAATCAAGTTATAACTTTTGAACGGAAAGGTCTAGAAACCTGAAATTTTGTATATTTTTAGTTTGATACTAAAAATATAGCCAATATACACTGGTTGGAAGAAAGTAATTGGGCACTTTCGATTTTAGTCGTTTTGTCAAATATCTAGAAAAATACTTGACGAATTATCCTTAAATTTCAGGGGTGTAAAAAGGATGTTACACCTCATATATTTCAGCGAAGGTTTTCTCCCGAAGGCAAACAGGGGACCAGCAAAGAAGTGAAGCAAAAAAATAATGTTTGGAATCACCCTGTAAAAAATAATGCTTGAAATACATTGTAGCTGTAACGTATGCTTAAGAGGCTTGTTTTACTATTCTGTGTTCATTTGTATGAGAATAGCACGTATATTCATGGAGATATAAAGGTTTCTTTAAAAAGGTCGAAATGTTTTCATAAGTTTTTTGTTTATAACACGCAGGATTTTCAACCCAATTCAATGCCATTTACAGGAAATTTGACACACTACAGTACAGATAAGACCCTGAAATCAAAATAGAAAAATATTAAATATTTGATGAAATATGAGCATTTTTACTAAATAATGTTTAACTGCGCATGCGTTACCAAGTTGTCTTTTGCATAATTTATTAGCCAAATGTATAGAGCTACTCTTATAAAAAGCCCAAGAAAATATCTTGAAAATTGAGAAAGATATCGTCGATAGAATGAGTTGAATTTCAGTTGCTCTCAAAAATAAACAAAACGATAAGGGGTTTTCTCCAAATTTTTATTTTTGGATCGGACACCAGTATCAACTTCTTCTTCTTACGCTGATATGAAGTCAATATTTTTTCATGTCAGCGTAAGGAGAAGAAGGTGATACTGGTGTCCGATCTAAAAATAAAAATCTCAAATCAAGCTATAAATTTAAAACCAGAAGTCCAGAAACCTGAAATGTTTTATATTTATAATGTGTTGCTTAAAATTTTAGCTAAAATTTATATAGTCCTCTGAGGCCTCGGCAGGGGCCGCGAGGCTCCAAATACAAATCAAGCTATAACTTTTGTACGAAAAGGCCTAAGAACCTGAAATTTTGTATTTCTGTCCCTCCACTTATTATAGTCACGAGCCGCTACTGCTCGTAACATTTTGATGCTAAAACCCTTTTATCGTTGGATAATGATGCCTTAACTAATTTTTTATTGTTTTTTTTAAATAACAATTATCAAATTAACTCAAATCATTGTTGATGATCATTTGAATAAAATTTAATTGTTGTGTTGTTGATGTTCATTTGAAAGCATTAGAAAACCGTATAACAAATACTCTGCAGCTTTTGAAAGTCAACGAACTGATTTCAGAACCTGAAAGTCCCCAAGTATAATATAGTACCTTTGATATACCTATACATTATTTCATAGAAACAACTGCTTAAAAATTATTATTAACCAACTATTCAAAATATTTCTTTAATTAGTAGGTAAGCATTTTATGAATTTTTCGTCGTTTTCTAAGCTATTTTAAGGGTTTTTCATACGTTTTGAAAGTAATATTTTTAGTTAAAAATAAAATATATACCAATTTTGAAGCTTTTGATTTTTATTTATTTTTTAAAAATTTTGTTAACACTCTTTCTTTAGTAATAAAAAAGTTATCGATTTTTGGTCCGAAACAGACCGTGATTTTCCTCAGTGGGACGGGGGGAGAGACGCAGAGATAGAGAGGGACAATTTAGCTTAAATATAAATTTTATATTTAGATAATAATTCGGTAGATATATTAAAAGATACCTTTAGATTGCTCTAAATATTATTACGAGAAATTTTCAAAGTTATCATTGCAGTAAAATGAATCGGGAGTGTCAGAAATGTCATGCAAAGCATTTTGGATATTTATTGTGTTATCTATTTTTCATTCTTCAAAGTTTATTAATAAGCAAGATTGAGGCTAGAACAATTACACATATTTTTTTTTCTCAGAAATGTGATCGAATTTCGATCATTGGGGGATCCTAGTTCTAATAAATTCTTGTTTTAAAAAATTATTATTAAAAAGGATATTTTATTTTCAAGAATCTTTATTTTTGTGTTTCCTTTTTGGTACCAAATTCCAATTTAAAAAATTATAGTTAATTTCATTAATTATTATTTTATTTTTTAATAATTGTTAACAAAGTTGAAACTTTGAAAAAAATTCAGATAAGGTTATGTAATTGAAGGGCTCGAGACAATAAGGACGTAACCCGCAGGAAGAAGTGCTTACTAAATGTAATAATTACTGCTTGTGAATCAATTTACAGTATGTTTCAGTAACAGTTGCACAACTGCAATCACAGCAAAGCAAAAAATCAAGCATACAGATTTACAGATTTTTTAGAAATGTATCAGTAAAAATAATTCTGTACGCGACGCATTTGACTACCAATAGAACGTTATAAAGCCTTGTGTGGGCCTTTACCAATTTCTAAAAGAAATTACAGGAATTCAAACTATCACTATAAAATTATCAAAGAATTCTTTCATCATGCATGTACTCTAAATGAAACAAATTCTTAAATTTAAATAAGGATTAAATGTTTAAATTGAGATATAATATCATCAATTTTATTTACTGACAAAAAATAACAAACAAACTTATACGTAACGCCAAGGAAGTATCTAATATTTCCACTTAAATATGGTAAAATTCCATTTTAAAAATCAGGAGAATGCAACGGTGTCGTTAATTTCTTCAACGCAATCAAAATAAAAATATAATAATTATTTACCTATCGGTGAACAATTATTTCGAATACAACGTCATTTTAGATTCTAGTTACGCCTGGAAAAATATTGCAAAATAAAAGCATTTTCTTTTGATACTTCATATTTTTTCCATAACTTATTTTGTGTGCTTTTATTGCACAAAAGAAAAAGGGAAAAATGTAGAAGTATTATTACTGTAAATATTGTAATAACTATCTAATGAAACAAATATAAATAAAAATGAAATAAATACAGTTTTAGTCTTTTCACAGAAAATAAGAACCAAAAAAGTAAGTAAATACAAATGGTATAATCCCAAAAAACTGTGGATAAATGGCAGCAACAAACTAAATAACGTTATGAGTGGTATCTGGAAAGTAATTACCGTTTTGGAAAAAAACACATAAAAACATTTTTTTTCAAAACAAAATTTATTTTTACATGAAAGAGCATTTCTTAAACTATTTTTCTACGTAGTTGCCACCATTGTTTAGACATTTGTCGTAGCGGGAAACCAACTTTTCTATGCCCTCTTCATAGAAAGATGCCGCCAGTGAAGACAGTGAAGATTGGTGACAATTTCATTCAACACAGTTTTTGAAATTTGTGGAAACTCATTACAAAGCATTCTTATTGTGAACGGTCTGTTTTCACGAATTTTCTCATTCACTTTTTCAACCAAATCATCATTGACAACAGAAGGTCGCCCCTCCGTGCTTCGTCATGAACATTGGGCGCGTTCGACATGTGCACACTATACGCACCTAGTGACACCACTCAGTGCGAGCGGTGAAAAAAGTGTAGTGCATTTTGTGTGTGTCATGAAAAACAGGAAAGAGCACGAAAGTGGAATGTTCACCTCACCCGTGCTACTATGCCTACTACTGAAAATAAAACCCATCATAACATTTGCATTCATATAACACGCCGAAATCGACCATTACACAGGTAGATTTCAATGTCAGTTTAAACGATATACAGAATTCAATTATTTTTATACTTGTTGGCTCTTTAACGGTAAATAAAACTCCGAACTATCTATCACTACATTTCAAGCTCTAGGGCAGCACCATCTTGCAACGCACTGAACTACTCTGCTCCTAACCTAGGGTCATTTGGTGCGCACACGAAACGTCCGATAGTGCGCGCACTGGCGATGACGAACACGACCGGGTTCCATGACTAACACGTTAGTGCGTTTAGTGGACGCACAAAGGCCCATTAGTTCGTCCATCATTGAACTGCCTATTTCACTGTCATAGCATTCCATCAGTCATTACATTTCCCCATAAATCTCTACAAGTTGACGATGAGTTTCAGCTGGCTTAGCATTCTTTGCGTTCAAAACCGATTACAGAATGCACTTCACAGTCCGCGGGCTCAGAAATTGTCTTAAACATTTTTAACCAACACTAACAAAACAATCCGGCTGTAAAGGCGTCAGTGGAAAGAAAATGAACCAGAGAGACGACTGTGCACGCTCGGAACTACAACACTAGCGCTGCGGTGGCAGTAGAACGAAACGGTTCTTGCTTTACGTACAAGCCTCGTAAGAACAGAAGCGACAATTCCACAAATGAGATTTTTAATCTGGAGCCAGAGTTTACATTTCGAGGACACTGTCCTCTTCATCAGTAATTTACATTGACAATGCAATGCGAGGCTATACGCGGTGGGATCAAAAAGTTCCGTGACTGGTTCATTTGTGGAGAACGTACTTTATTTAAATACGAGGGTAGTCCAGAAAGTAATGCACCACAGTTTTTTTCTTGAACAACTATTTATTCATCACAATGAAACTTATCCACACGAAAGAATGGTGTTTCTTCTACACTCCCTATTTTACTATATAATCTCCGTCCCGTTCTATGCAAGACACAAAGGCGCGTATGCCCTGTCGGTACCAGTCCTTGTTCTGTTCACGCAGCTATGTCTTCACTGTGCGAATAACCTCTTCGTCATCCTCAAAATCTTCTACGGATGGCATTCTTCAATGGCCCAAACAAGTGAAAGTCTAAGAGCGCTAGGTCAGGACTGTAGGGTGGATGGAGTAACACTGTCCAACCCTGTTTCGTGATCTGATCCGACAGCGATAACTGGTGTGAGGCGAGCGTTATCGTATTGAAGCAAACAATCAGCTGTGTTGTTATGGCGTCCAAGTCGCTGGAAGCGCTTCTTGAGTTTGGTTAATGTGTTC
>JAHWFO010056867.1:0-10297 GCA_023313115.1 Rhysida immarginata
GAAACCACCAAGGCAAAGAGGATCACCAAAGAAAAGGCAACGACAAAATATATCGAGTTCTGATGGTCTGGCAAAAGATGATGATCAGGCATTTGATCCTGCGAATGAAATTTCACACACACAAGCTGCTAATGAAATATCTGAACTATATCTTGGTCAATCAAGTTCATCCTCTCAGAATAACATTGAAACTCAGCTGCGTGAGGAAAACAAAAAGCTAAAATCCAGCTATGGAATAAACAGGGCTGCAATTGATAGAATCAAAATGTCATTACAAATCCACTCTGTTCTAAATCAACAGGGAGTTGTTTTATTTGATGAAATAACATTACGGGAAGGAGTCGAGTTCAATGCCAGCAAATTTGTTTTTAATGAATTTGTTGACTTTGATGATGCAACGAAGGATGCAAGCAAGAAACAGCTAGCTAATCATGCTATTGTTTTTCTGTTTGTTCCTATGATGGATAACTGGGAACAGCCCATAGCTTGTTATGCTTCAAAAAATTCATGACGCTACTTCTAATACTATGACGCAGGCGACATGCACGATTTGGAAGGCCCTACCCTTCCAAATCTAGGATAGTAAATCTAGGGGGCTATGACCGTGTTCAAAGAGCAAATGCATAATGGGCTTTGTGATTGATTAATTTAATTTCTACATCTGAGCGAGGTTTTATGTACTCAAACTCAAATTTTTTCGTTTTCACGGTTTATTTTGAAAGAAACAAAATTTCGCATTTTCTTATTTTGTAAGCAACAATAGTAGCTTCAGATGAGTAGCATTTCAATTCGGTGTGAATCTGTGACGTACATGCTCGTGTACTTCCCTTGTAAGTCGTCTGGAAAGAAACCTATATAGCATTGTCAGTATAAACGCAAATCATATTGATTAACATGAACACACTAACAAATAAGATACAGGATCAGAAATAGATTTATTCAATAAATTATTTTTGTTTATTAAAGTCCACAAAACGTTATAACCAAGCTGCTTTAAAACCTGCTTAAAGATTAATTTCCATTAAAAGGTAATTTTTTTATTTCAGAAAATAATTTAATGAATGACATGATTGCGTCTGTTTATTTCAGTCAAATATATACAGTCGACCCTCTCTATCTGCAGATTCAATCATCTACAGATTGAAAATCCTCAGGAAAAAATCCGAATTTGCTCAATGCTAGGAAATGGATACCTGGGAATACCTTGCAGCAGTTCTACAGTTTCCAACACAATATTTACATAGCACATAAGATATTCAAGTAATCTAGAAATAATTTAAAGAATACAGAAAGACATGTATTAATATGATATTTGAACATCTGGGAATTTTGGTATCCTAGGAAACATTAAATATTGCACGTAACACTGGAGGAGTTTAAAATGCTTAGGCAATGACTTTATTGCCAGCAAATTTTACTTATGACAAGTAACAATTTATAAACTTACTTGAATGGATTGGTATCATTTTTTTAATATTAATAAAAAAAATCGGGAAGGTGATCGATTTTTTTGTAATTTTTTGATAAATAATGAACGCTACATTAATTTTTTTTATAATTTGTATGTTGAGTAGAAAGGTTAGTTTTCTTTTTCTTTTTACACGGAATAAACAGTATTAATCTTTAGCAACTTGCACTGTCTTTATCATTAAATGCTTCGGTTTTACCACAACCTGAATCGTCTAAATCGGTATCCGAAACAAATCTGAAAGAAAAAAACAAACAAACATAATTAACCCTAGAATACTGAGCTTAATTATTTTAATGATACAAAATTGCTAAACATTAATAAATTTTACGACTTTAAATTATAAGCCTCGAGATCGTAGAGTGCCTTTATAACCAGAGTGTGGCCATACGCGGGACAGTTTTCTATTGGTTGTTCATTGTCACGTGCTATTTTCCGCCATGTTGTGTCCATATTAGCATAGCGTTGTGTGGAGATAAGACTTTTTTTGTAATTTTAAAAGATTTTAAAAGAGTTTACTAACCAAAAATGCCTTCCTGTGCTGCAGTAGGGTGTTCTAATCGCTTTGAAGATGGTTTTATAATGAAACGTTTTCCTCGCGATCCAGAAAGACGATTGATTTGGGCCGCGAAGACGAAAAGAGTCAAGTGGAAACCTTCGGACAACAGTTGCCTTTGTGAGGTTAGTAAAAATCAAATGTTTCGATATATCGTATTTATTCTACGATAATCTCCTAAAACACCTAAATTTGTGAGATCGTATTATACAAGAGGATATTAGCGCTGCAACGAATGGCGGCGGGGATGGGGGGGTTCAAACGAACTTCGGGCTGACGGAGTTCAAACGAAATTAGCGTTTAATATACATCACAGTACATTAATTAAACATTATATACAAAGTTCAGTTCATTAAAGCGTCTATTAATTCACTTTTTGTTTGAATTTCTCCTCGTTTAAATCTAAAACGAAAGTAAATTCTCAAAAAGATGGCAACTTCAAAACTGCTCCGATCTGACAAAGTTGAATTTTGTCCTGTTGCTTCTTTTCCGACCATAGAAGAAAGAAGTTAAGTATTGTTGATTTTAAAGTGACTTTTTTCTGATTTTTAAAAGAAACATTTTGATTTAGATCAGTGGGAAAAAGATAGTCGACGGAAAAATTTTGGATTAAAAAAAAAAAAAAGAAACTTATTGTTAAAGAACAGAAAAAATGTACAGGAAATTATGATAGCAGAAGTACGGCAATGCATATAAAATTGTCATGAAATTAACTTTTCAGTGTTGGAAGGACCATTCTTTGCGTTTATGGACGCAGCATATTTCATATCATTTCATTTCATGATCCCACAGACTAGATACCAACACAATACTTGAAAATCTGCTCCAGACATTCCGTTGACAACAAGAAAAGTGACAACCCAAATCATCCATCATAAATTGCCCACAATATTTATCCGTTTAAAAAAAATAAAAGAACTCTCACTTCTACCTGAACAATATTATACACGCCTTATAAACAGAACCAAGTGAAGAAAAACCGATAGGAAGATACATGGTGGAAAATGAGTTTTCCCCTGATCTTTTTCTTGTTTTATAAAAACAAACTACTTCTGCTACATGTTTACATTTTTGTGATGCCCCTGTTTTACACTCGGGTATACTTCAAGGCACATCAACAACGATTACACAGTGCAAAATTTGCATAATAGGCTGAGTAAGCTTTAAACGGCAGGTGCACGAGCCTCAAGATGGGTAAACGTCCGGATTTAACGGGCATCCAAAAAGGGATTCTAGGCTATCGCAGAAAGGCTGGCACCACCATCTCCGAAACTGCGCGATTTGTGAACTGTTCACGGTCTGCTGTAGTGAAGGTTAAATACTGAACAGCAGGGACAGAAGTCGCGCGTCCCAATGCAATCACTGTAAAGGGTCACGAGCCATCGACCAACGGGGTGAGCGGCGCCGTCCGGCGACTCGTAAAAGGTGACCAACAGTCCGGATTCAAAAGTGGTGGCAACAGACGTGTATCCGACGTTAACGTTGAACCAAGTGCTCCCGTACATGCTCACGATGTTCCCCAATGTGATTGAATGTTCCAGCAGGACAATGCACCCTGCCACAAGGCACGTCTCCTTCTAGATTGGTTCGAGGAACACTCTACTGACTTTCGACTGCTCCCTTGACCCGCTAATTCGCAGGACATCAATCCAATCGAACATTTGTGGGAGCACCTTGATCGCCATGTACGGCAGCTGGACCCTCCACCTATGACTCTCGAAGCTCTGTGGACAGCGCTTCAAGCGGAATGGACTGCCATACCATCGGACACATACCGCGCACTTCTTGCGTCCATGCCACGACGCCTAGCAGCAGTTATAGCGGCGAAGAGTGGCTACTCCCATTAGTAAGCAGGTGGTCATAATTCAGTGATATGACAGTGTATAACCTACTATGGTTCTTGCTTCTGTAAGCAGAATAAAAACAGATGTACAAATGTTGCTAATACCAAAACTGTACTCACAATAAGAACTAAAACATCCAGCCTCCTATTGATATGGCACATAAGTACTTTTAGGATGATTGATGCGATTAATCGTCCTAGCTTTTATATCCCAGGCTAATCCTGTACTGATAGAGTGCCTTTATAATCCTGGTTTATTGTCAAGAAAATTTTCAGTGATTTTTACTAATTTCAACATGCTCATTCCAAATTTTATAACTGTTTTCGGATATCGCGCAAGGTTTATTCCCAAAACGGCATGCTCATTTTACTCGTTATTTTATGAAAACGGACAGTATTAAACTCGTCACCTATTAATATTAGAAATTCTTTAGAGCTCAATTACTCCATTCTGCGCTTGGGCGGTCAATAAAAATAGTTTTACAATTTATTTATTTATTTATTTATTAAAAACCTAATTTAAAGTTTGACTCTGGCTTAAATTACGATTATGCATGTGGAATTTGCAATATTTGCATTTTTGAAAAATCTACCGTGTTGGATGAAAACCGAATTCATTTTCAAAATTAGCAGTCCAAAATTATATTTAATCACCGAATAAAATTAAAACATCTTTCCAAAAGCTAAAATACTATTAATTTTTTTTTTTTAAATTCAAACACATTACACTTTCATTATAAATTATTTTATTTCTTTTAAGTATGTTTATTCTAAAATGTGTGTTTTAAATTTATTATTACCTTATACTTCAAATGTTAATTAAAAATTTCTTTTGTTAATAAAAATATGTTTTTAAGATAAAATGAAATTGTAAACTGTTCATGTTGTTTTTACTGAAATAAAATGTTATTGCTGAATCCAGCAATGTATAATTAGTTTTGAATCCAGCATTAAACATTAAACAAATCCGCTATAAAATTAACGACTATATCATAAATGAATGTTATTAAATTTTATTTACTTATCGAAAGTCTGATATTATATTTAAGTTCTTGTATAACAGTTTACAACATTTTTAGAAGGATTAGTTGTTTGTTGTTATTGATTTAAAGAGTTTAAATGATAAGTTTAAATTTAAATGTGGATAGACTCCTTTTAATGGTGAAAATCGTAAAATTAAATTTTAATAAACACAAAGGAATAAAGTCACCAATGTTGAAAACGATGAAGAAACTTGTGAGAATTAGTGCCCTGCGATGGATCGATTTTCCGATCTACGATCGATCTTTTTTCATGTCGATCAATCTAAAGACCAATCTTTTTACTGAGCGATAGATCGAAAAAAAAGATCGATCTTTCCCCTAGCTCTAGCTCAGCGAATCAGATGGATTTTTAAAGTAGAAGTTAGCGGAGACAATAAATTTTTGGGGTATTAAAAAAGCAAAAATCATTTGTTGTGTTACTGGCAATGCAGCTAATGCAAAAAAAAGTCAGTTGAATTATTTTTGGGACGAGGAAAGCAGTTAGGATGTTTTGCTCATTCACTGAACTTATTAGCTAAAGATGTAATGACTGATGTTTCTCAATTTGCCAGCATTGTTCAGAAATTTAAAGATATCATAGCTTTTTTTCACAGAAGCAATTCAGCTTCCAATGCACTTTTAGAAGAAATTAGCAAAATAATTCCTCTTGTTAGATTGCCTGTCCTCCATAAGTCCCTCAACTGAGGTAGGCAAGCAGTTAAGGTTAAGTGCCCTGAAGCATACACAAGCTAGGTTCAAGAATGTGGAAAGCAATTTACTTTACAGTGTAACAACATTGCTTGATCCACGTTTTAAGAAGCATGACTTCAGAAGCCGTAGCTATTGTGCTGCTGCTATATCTCAAGTTAATTCACTGTTGAATAAGTTGCCTTTCTCAGAATTTGAAAGTATGAAAATTGCCTTCCTGTATGAAATTGCAATTCAATTCTTATTGATTCCAGCTACTTCAGTTCCTAGTGACAGACTCTTCTCAAAAGCAGATAATATTTTGACAAAAAAAAAGGGCTAGCATTAAACCAAAATATTTAAATGAGTGTTTGATTCTAAGCTGTTTATCTATCGATGAATTGACAAAATTGTATCTTTGGTGTTGTATTTGAATAAAACTTTGTTTTTGTACTTGAATTTAAAAGCACATTTTTTTTTATTTAAAGATCGATCTAAGATCGATTGCTAGGCTGGAACCAACGATTGTTTGAAAAGATCGATCCCCTCAACAGGGCACTAGTGAGAAGGAGTCTATTTAAATTTAAACTTATTACTTGTTTGTATTCAAAAAAATATTCAACAGTAGTATTTACTGCTGTACTACCACGGATGAGGTAAAACAAGAGGTTTTACCTCATTCGTGGTACTACTTTCAAAACAAGAGGTTTTATAAACCTTGCTGTGGATGGAGCTGGATAGGGACGTGTGCGCCCTCATACGACATAATCGCGAAACTGCCTCTATCTCTGCGTGGATAGCAAACACGCCTCCCGGTTACTACTGTAAATGCATTGTCCGTATTTTTCTGAAAATGAGGTTATACGGTACTTTCTTTTTGTTCATTATGGAAGCCTTCTTCGATGTAATCTGTAATTTTGAATGTCAACCTTCACAATACTACATTAAAAACATAGTTAAACCGGTGGCGTATTTAGGAGGGTTTCCTGGTTGCCCAGAAACCCCCCTTTGTTAAAAGAGGGGCGCCAAAAATATGAAAAAGTATTTATTAAAAATAACTTTCTAAGCGTGTGTAAACAGGTAGTGTGCACATTTTAATATAGAATTTTTTTAGTAGAACAACGTGTCCACGTGCACAGCATTTGTTTATTGTTGAACGGTTGACTGTGCACGGATGCTATATGACCCAAACTGTGCGCGTTATTCGAGAGTCCAACGGCAAAATGGATAGGTCGTTAATTGATGTTCTTTTTTCCCTTCTTGAAACAGGGATGCATTCTCTTCTAAAAGGGCAGACAAGAAACTGAAAGGACTGATGTTCGGCAGTCGTGAAATATGATCTTAATGACCAGGCAGGATTTGGAGCTTGGTTGCCAAGTATTGTGAGTGGACAGTTAAAAGTTACTTATCAGGCTTCTTTCCATAACCCGCTGTGAAGCTGAACGAGCTTTTAGCACATTACGTAGAGTCAAAACCCGTTGTGAGATCAACTATGACAAGTAATCGTTTAAATGGGTTAACGTTGTCACAATGATATCGATACTTCTATTGAAACACAAGAAATATTGTCAACAACTGGTTCCAAGAGCATTCACGCACATGAACTGGCCTCCACAAAGCCCTACACTCAATCCTATTGAAGATCTGTAGCATGTCCTAGAGAGTCATTAAGAAGTGAACCGACACTTTCTTCATCACTGGACGATCTTGGCGGGAAATTAATATTATTGTGGCCAATCGAGACCTTACAGGATTGGTACAATCAATACTAAGACGAATGCGTGCTGTCATTCGTGGGAAAGGTGGCCCTATACGATATTGCTGCGTGCGACTTTTTTTTTTGGTCGGGCAGTGTACGTAAAATGAAAATTTAAACATAAAATCTGTTAACAAAAGAATAGTCTTTTGTGCCAAATTAAATAGAAACTATCTAAAGGATTTGGTCCTATTTTAACCATTAGTCTTGTTTTTAAAATTATTAACTAAAGTTACATAGGGGGCGCCGAAATCATGTTAGGAAACCGCCATTGTAAAATCCTGACTATGCCACTGGGTAAACATAGTTCTATGCAATATCAAAGAAGTTTTTATGCTCTCCTGAAAAATTTTTTAAATTAGACTTAAGAGGTTTTAGAAGTAAAGTGACGATTTGTTCTAGAATATGGCACTGAGCACCACTGGTTGGAGACCCGATAGAATTATTCAAATTGGTTAACTATCCGCACAAATCGCAAGTCCAATCTTAAGATATCGCACAAAAAACTCAGTCAACAGGGGGACACAAGCGCCTTGAAAGAAAAAAAAACGCAAAAAGTTGCGAAAAACGCAAGTGCGCAACATTTTGCGATTTGTGCGGATAGTTAAAATTAACCTTAAAATTTTTGGTTACTGTTTTAGTTTCTTACTCAGTTGGACTCGGAGTCTTAGCAAACCAACTAAGGAAGCTGTATCATTGAAAAACAACTTCATCCTGATACTATCAACCTCTGTTCCTAACTGTACTTTTAATTCCTGATGAGGAACGTTAAAGCTGCGTTCCATCTAATACAAATATAAATATATAGTGTTAATCATCAAAGGTAAAAAAAATCCAAGGAAGGACATTATACATCATTATGATTAAAGTAAGAAAACAAGCAAGCAAAATTCAAAAGGATAAAAAAAAAAAAAAAAAAGTACCGCATCAAAATTTACTCTGATACAACAATCAAAACCAGGAATTTGGGCCGGCCAGGTGGCCGAGAGGGCTAGGGCGCAGGCTTTCTAGTTCTCGAGTCCGCCTGGTCGTGGGTTCGAATCCCGCCGTGGGCATGGATGTTTGTGTTTGTCCAGATATAACTTGTGTAAAATGACCATGGTAGTCGACGCCAAAATTTCTGATAAACCAACCAACCAGGAATTTGGTTAATAGGTTGAATGAGTATCCGTGCATTAAATGACGCTACTCCCATATAAGGAATAATATCCGATACAACAACAGAATCTACGATTTCTTCCATTCTTTAGTATCACGATTTCTTTCTGGAAAAAAAGCATACATATTATTTATGATGTGTTTTTACTACGCAATCATGCAAAAATGAAAAAAAAAAAAGCCAAGTGACAGGTTGACTTAAATATACGAGGGGTAAGTATCATTTTGTAATAAAACCAAAACTACTATATGCATTTTCAAAATTTTTTCTTAACAGATTCTGTATACCTTTAACTATTTTTCCTCATAGTTTCCAAGTTTATTTAAATACCTGTCATGACGCTCAATGTACTTCCGCATGATCACTTCATAAAAGCTGCCGCCGCATTAAAATTTAATTTTACGAATTTCCCCATTAAAAGGAGTCTATCCACATTTAAATTTAAACTTATCATTTAAACTCTTTAAATCAATAACAAACAAGTAATCCTTCTAAAAATGTTGTAAACTGTTATACAAGAACTTAAATATAATATCAGGCTTTCGATAAGTAAATAAAATTTAATATTTTGTTTAAACTGTTCTCTACATAACATTCATTTATGATATAGTCGTTAATTTTATAGCGGATTTGTTTAATGTAAATACGTGTATATCAAAACTAATTGAGTAGCCTAAAAGCAAAGACGGACATAGTCATTTTTTGACTTTTTGAGTTAGGAGTGGTTTCCCATGGTATTTTTCCCGCTGAATTCAATGGCGCTATCCTTTTGAAGCAAAAGTGGCTAGAAATGGCTTAAAATTCAGTTTACAGTGTGATGTGTAAAGCAAAAACGGACATGTAAAATAGCGTTTTGAAGCAAACACAGACACATCCTTATAAACCAATGGGAACTCAGGATTTTGGTCATGTGAACAAGATGGCTACCTACATCGTGTCATCTGCTGCTGGAAAGAGATGAAACTTTTGTTGTTGATGATAATACAGTAACAGGTGATTGTATGACAACATTATTGAGGATGAACTGGTGCTAACAGGAATCTCCATTGATCATTAAAAACTATTAATGAAAAATTTTATTTCATTTTACATTTCAAAACTGTTTATTTTCTTTAAAAACTTGAAAAAAGTATGTTTCAACAAATTTAAAAAAAAAAAAGTTACAATAATATTTTGTAATAAATAAAATCTTTTATTTTCCATTATAATAATAAAATTTTGTGATACTTGCCATTGAGTCGCAATGTTAAAACGTACTTGAGTTCCATGCAAACACAGACACGGTCCACATTATGAAGCAAAGGCGGACATCGCAATTTTGGACTTCACTTATCACATTTAAAAAATAAAAAAGTAGGTGGTAAAGGTAATTCGTTTAATTACATATTTTTTAAACTTAATTTTAAAAAAAAATTATTAATTTAACATAAAAAACAATGCTACAACAAAAAAATGCGTTTTTCTCAAAATCACATTCGTGGCGTATGTCCGTCTTTGCTATTAGGCTACTCTAATTATACATTGCTGGATTCAGCAACAACATTTTATTTCAGTAAAAACAACATGAACAGTTTACAATTTCATTTTATCTTAAAAACATATTTTTATTAACAAAAGAAATTTTTAATTAACATTTGAGGTATAAGGTTATAATAAATTTAAAACACACATTTGCTTCTACATTTTAGAATAAACATACTTAAAAGAAATAAAATAATTTATAATGAAAGTGTAATGTGTTTAAATTTAAAAAAAAAATTTAATAGTATTTTAGCTTTTGGAAAGATGTTTTAATTTTATTCGGTG
>JAHWFO010056890.1:0-80838 GCA_023313115.1 Rhysida immarginata
TGAAAATTGAGGACACCGTCATTTTAGTACCCCAGAAAAACATTTCAAATTAATGTTAAAATGTAAAAATAATGAATGTATGAATATAGACAATTCAGTAACAATTACCATGAAAACCGTTATTTGACTGTGTCAATGAGAACATATGTGAAAACATCCCGGTATCAAACCACTGTCTCGCTAGCAGCCTCGCTAGTCTGTGTTTGAGTGTCGTGACAATAGACACCTCGGCTGTCATAGCAGCACGGGACAACATTTAAAAGTCACATTAAAGAGCCTGAAAAACAGGTGAATGAAAAATAAACTTGTACTGCAAGAATATAATCGGACAAATTCAGGCACAAATGTCATGAAAAAGGTTTATTCAACGACATCAATGAGAGCTTATGTGATATCCCTTATGGGATTGTGAAGTTTAGGTGTTCAATTTGTTCATGCAACCATTGCACAGCAACATTCTCATCACGTACATATTAACAACATTGAAGCACGTTAAATTTGTTTAAAGACCTCAGCAGATTAGGTCTAAAAGAATGAAAAAGTCTGATAGAACACAGACAACCGAATTCAACCTCAAATGATTGAAAAAAAAATTTCAATCAGCGCTGTTGAGCATGAATACATAAGCAACAGACCTTAAACAATGTTGTCGGTAAACACTTATCCAATCAAGCTAAGTGAAGTGAAAATGAAAGAATTCGTTGTATTTGAGAAGGTAAATACAAAATTTTACGTAATGGATTAGAACAGCAAACCCAGCAATTGAAATATGGAAACGGACAACCACTCACGTCTGTTATACAACACTGTGATTATTATTATTATTATTTATACTAATACATTGTACAAATTGTAGTAATGATGAACTTGTGAAAATGAGTTATTGTAAGAACGACACATCAGTTTATGCAAACAATGTAACCGACACGGTGAAATAAAAAACTTGTGATGTGAAAATAACCATTGACATTTGCCTTTAACATCGTATTTTCATTGAAAACCCAAAAATTTCAGTTTAAAATGTTGCATTTGAGGTATAATTTGTGAAACAAAACTTGCATTCCCAAAAAAAACTGTGAAAAATTCTTGCAATATCTTAATCAAGTGGCGACAAAAAACGGCACCCAGCACTAAGCTTTAAGCTGGAGAATGCCATAAGCCTGGTTCACATAAAGTGCGTTGTGCATTGCGCCAGCTTTGTCCGTGCCGTCAGCGTTGTGAGCGTTGTAATCATCAAGTGCCGACGCTGGCGCAAGATGGTGCTGCCAGTTCACATAACTTCCATTCCGAACGTCGGCGTCGACGTTGTGTGGGATGGCATAAAAATTTAACATAGATTTTTAAATGGCTGTTTAAACAAAAAAGTCCATAAATAATCTATTCATGATCGATGTTTGTGAAACTAGTAATTCAATAGACTACTTGTTTAGGATAAACTCTATTAGAAAATTAAAAAATAAAAATAGATTCGACAATTGAATTAGCTATTCTTTTCAAGAATTTTTATTATACAAATTGTATTATTATTTATTTCATCATTTGATAAACCTGGGAGAGTTCAGTTACAGAAAAAAAATCCTCAATTTTTAGGTTTCGGAACAAACCTACGTCTGTTAATCATGTGGCCACTGGCCTGCCTTTGAAAAAGAATTCAGAAGGAATTGACCTTGCCAGCACGCAGAGACGAAAACAGGAGAAGGAAAACAAAAAAAGAAAAAATATATAAAAAGATTAAGGAAGGTCCCAGGTCAGGGTCACAGCTGACCTCCAACACAAATTTTTGTGAATATATAAAAAAATAAATAAATAAATAATAAAAAATAGACTGTATCAAACCATCGATTATATTAAACATCAATACCCTAAAACATCGATTATCCCACGACATTACTTCACGCTATATTTATTTGCTTTTTGGGGTTAATTATTATTCTGAAGGGTTCGAATATTAATTTCACTGTAAGAAAACGATTGAACAAAGGCTGGATAATTTAAAACCTAACTCAAATCCAGCGTGTTTTTATCGGATAATTTTTTTACCGATCAACGATCGATTTACCTTTTCAAAAAGTATAAATTTTTCAGATAGTAATTTTATTATTTATATATCTAAATTATTTTTATATAACTTAATGAAACTTAATGAAACTTAGTTTTATAAATTTATTAATGAACTGTGTAAATAATTATAGTAATCTCATTTTTAATTTAGTGTAACTCTTCGGCATCGGCCATGGCTCTATCAACGAACTGCCGAACTACGCGATAGAGCATTCTGTGACATCACAACACCTTGGAGTATAGTGGGGCTTAAAGGAACGCCGACAATAACTTTAACACGTGAAGTATATAATAAAGCGATAATAATTTATGAATGAAAATATGTGACTGGTTAATTATTGTTCTGAAGGGTTAGAAAATTAATTTCACTGTTAGAAAACGATTGAACAAAGGCTGGATAATTTAAAGCCATGAACTCAAATCTACTGATCAGCGATCGTTTTACCTTCGTACTGTTGACATCCATATCTGATAACAACATCAACTTCTAATCCGATACACATTACAATGGATCCAACATTTTACCTGCTTTTTATTAGCTAACCATCAATTTTATTGGTTGTAGCTATTTTTTTTAATTTATTAAAAAGAAAACATATATAGCGAAGGTGGTGGATACGCTGCTCTATCGTGATTGGCTAGCGTGCTTGCTGCTGATTGGAGAACGTTGATACATACAAGCGTTGAGCGTCGAAAGTTGAAATTTTTCAACGCAATGAACGCACGACGTTCGCCTGACGCATGACCAACGGACGGCCAAGGGACGCACGGAAAAAGTTAGGTGAACCGAAATTGACACAGCAACGGTGACACAATGCACGTTATGTGAACAAGGCTATAGAGCGGAAAATGGTGACGGGATTTTTCTACATGTACAGAAAAAAACGCGGTTCAAAAACTGCATTGCTTTCAAATGACAGGGAAAATACCTGTACATTACAGGTTAGGCTGGAAACAAAAGTAGCAAGCAACATTTAATGACATCAAAAGCAGTAAAAACATGCAGGTAAAAGAAAAAAGAAAACGAGAATTGAACATAACACTATGTACAACGGGTTAAAAAAGGGGATTGGAGGAAAAATGAGGGCACTAAAATCACAGAGAAACGAGCACAAACCTCCACTCAAGCAGTGAATGAAAGCCTGATGCTCAACCCACTGGCTTGTGTAGGGTACACAGTCAAGTAATAGTGAAAAGACGAGTGCATTTTTAACCAAATTTAACTTAAATCTCGTATAGAATGTTGCCAACATTGCGCGAACTACGTTTGGACTAAAAAAAGAGTGAACCTTGAGAGACAAAATTATTTAAAACGAACATCGAACTGAGCAACCAGAACGCAAAAAATCACAGAGTAGAAATTAAAGATTCTTAGTGAGAAAACCATATTTATAAAAGTTTGCGATATCAATTGTCAACCCTCTAAAACTTCGGGTCCGAGTTGTCAGTAGTCAGTTGAAACAATGCACCCATTATCAGAAAATTAAAAAACAAACAATACACCTTGAAACAGAAGTAGTTTTATTTAGAAGAAACTGTAAAAGGGCTTGGACAAAATTTGGTTGAATATAAAACAATAGCTAATTAGTAATTAGGCAATCAAAATGAGTGTGCCAGTCATCTTAGCAACTCCCAGTTTCCTTGGTATATAAGGGACTCAAGGGGTGTACACTTGTGAGACAAAATCACATAAACGTAAATGAGACAAAACACTCACTTGTGTTTTGGTGAGTGCATCAGGAACCCCCTTGCCTGTCACATTGCTAGTGGTGCTTCACTGCATGACACTCTTCAGGACAGGGATGCTTCACTGCATAACCAAGTATTATAAAATTAAAATTATTTTCAGAACATGACCTCAATCACGTGATTAATCAAGATGTTATCAGACAGGTAATGGAACCCCCACCCCATAGACACACCAACATCAAGGAAAATCAAAGGTAAATAAAAAATAATTAATCAACCATTGTTTAAAGTGTACATCTGTGACGTCCGCAGTCACATGAGCTAAAAAACAGAGCGTCAGCAGGGATTCAGCGTGTAATGGAATGTGGAGTCAAGTTTAATACAAATTTAATGAGGAGGGAGGTGTTTTTTCATTAAAAAATACACCTGTGGGTGTGGCCAGGTGCAAATTTGATGGGACACCCCCTCCACATTCCATTATTCGACATATACGGTAGTATTCTGCTATGGGGGTAAGTCTGGGCTGTGAGGTGGATGCTGCATTGCTTCCCAGTTGAACTTTTTGATGAGGTCTACCGTTGCTTTCGAGATGTGAGAACGCGTGTTGTCGTGGAGAAGAAGCACTCCTTCTGTAAGAAGTCCAGAATGCTTGCCCAAGATGGCCGCGCGCAGCGCTTTCAAGGTTTCCCCATATCGTGCTGCGTTAACTGTGGTGCCTTTTTCAAGAAAGTCCAGTAAAATCGGGCCTTTACGATCAAAAAACACGGTCAACATCACCTTACTCGTACTGTTTGCGATTGCGATTTTTTCGGGGGTTTTGTTGTTTGGACGAAGCGATCACTTGCAGAGCTTCGAAGCGCGAGCTATCGTTCTTGCTCCCGTGATGTTCAATTTCAACCTATTGTTCAATTTGCAGATGGGGTTTCGCAATTGTTAAAAACAAAAAGTTGCGATCTTACACGTCATTTTTTTTTCCCACACAAATTTTCGTTTTCATTTGTACGACCCTTATAAATTGTTGATGCCGGCTTTAAGAGATATAATAATAAAACATTATAAAAGCATGTTTTGAAAAAAACTTTTTTCCCCTCTTGTTTAAATATCTGAGACGGGTGACGTTGCCCAAGAAAATACTGGAAACAGTTTCTGATGAAATAATAACACCCTTTTTCCCCGGTTGACTTTTGCCTACTCAGTTTTTGATTAAAAAAAAAACAGCAATCGAGGGAAACAGTATTGCACCACGTAATTCGATTCTATAGGCCTTCTATCTTACTTAGATATTTTTTTATTTTTTTATTTTTGGTGCAAATACTTTAAATTTGGCCAACAAGTTCAAATTTGGGAAAAGTGACCCGGTTTATGTAAGTCATCCAAAGCATAAAAAGGATTCCTTACTTATCAGGACGATAAAGCAGATTGTAGATTGACGAGGGACATGGAGCAGCTTGTTGATTATCACTGTCTGCAGCTAGTTGACCCTCGCGAATAATTTTCGTGATCACGAGGATGTGTGTCCCATTATTGTTGATGTTCTTTCCGTGGTTACTGTTTTTTTTATTTCAGACAGACCACTTCCAGCTTCTGGCTTGACCAGTCGTCCCTCCTTCTGGTCCTCCACGTCCTTACTAGCCTGCAGCATGACATTCAACTTCCATTTATCATTTTCATTCCAATGCTCTGCAAATTACTCCCACCCTGCCGTTCGATGTTTAGTTTCTTATTGAATTTCTCACTTTCTCGTGGCAGCCATGATTCTTTACCAAGCAGCATTGTTTTGCGGGTTTACCCATAAGATAATAATGAAATTTCTTTTTAATGCTATTTCAACAATATCGCGCATAAGGGACGCCGTGCTCCACATTTTCAATCTTATTCCCCATTAATAATTAATTATTAATTCGCAGGCTTTCTTTAGACATTAAATGGGAATTTTGAAATTTCTTTTCCTTATTCTTTATAAGGAATTGGTTTGTCTCAATTTTTTTAATATTTAATCTCAATTCGCTCAATGTAGCGATTAATATTTCTCGTTACAGTGTTTTGCTGTATTTAACGTACATTTAAGTATTTCTTTATTTTATTCCGAGAAACATTTTCTTTTGTAATTGAGATCGCAATGCCTATTCCTCAATTAAATCATATTGTATAGAACATTATTTTGTACAGAATTTTTGTATTTTATAAATAAATATCACAATTTTTAAACCAAAATAAAAGTCTTTAAACGAGCCACGTTTACTCTTAAGTTTTGGGGTTCTTTTTTTAAAATACCCATTAAATTCTATTTATTTTGCTTCCCTCTCTGAACATATGGTAGCAGAGCGTGGTTTATTCCTTTTATTTTAATACAATATGGAGGAATCAAATTATGAAGAGGGCCGTTCCCTCCCTAGGCCAACGAGTGCCAATTATATTCAATGGTCGTATCGAGTTTTAACCTTTCTCGAAACCAAAGGGCTAGCCAAATATGTCCAAGAAAAGATCTCTCTCCCTACAGAAGCATCAGCCAGCTCATCCATGCACCTTCATTGGGCAAGAGTATGGCATTACCTCCTGAGTATGGTGAGTGATGATATTGTCATCATGCTTCAAGATGACAATCCCTATACATTGTGGGAAGCAATTAAGCGTCGATATGGAAGGCCGGATTCAGTGACACAGGCTGAAACAATGCGGCATCTCTCAGCCTTGCGTTTCTTAGACGCTGATGATCCGAATGCCTAGGTAGCAAGAGCGTTACAAATCCGTGCTCAGGCTGGAGCCGTATCCCTGGTTCTGGATGATAAAATTTTGATTGACCATATGGTCGCAGGTTTACCCTCAACTTATACTCCATTGAGACTCGCGGTCCAATCAAACCCATCAATGTCAATTGAAACCTTCCTGAGTCAACTAAATGTGGTTTTTAATGACCACACTACACTAAATTCCTCAATAGGTGTAGCCTCTTGTGCAACCTCTGTTTCTTCCCCGCGTCCACATCCAAAAGCCCGTTGAACAAATGACGTAACATGCCATAATTGTCCGTCTAAAATTTATCCTACTACTGCAGGTCCAGCTACTTCGCACACCGCGATCCCTCTTGTTCGCAGGATCCTGCATCAACAAAGCCCATGCCTTGTGCATCAGCTTCACGTCCTAAGCGTAAGATTCGCAAATCGGGTACAAAAGGACAAAGCAAGAAACCTGCAGCCAACTGTGTTGGTGTTCCAAACAAGGATTGGATAGTTGACACGGGCAGCTCATTTCACGTAATTAAAGAAAAACAGTTCTTTGATTCTTTTCAAAGCTGTCATAAGCGGATACATACTGCAGACCCTAAGAAAACGATTGCTGCCATCGGTACTGGAGCAGTTTTAAAACTCCATGATGCGCTTTATGCCCCAAACGCGCGCGTTAATCTTGTCTCCATGAGTCAATTATCAAAGCAGGGTTACAGTCTTCACTTCGGCCCAACTGGTTATTCCATTACTTCACCCAAGGGCACGACCATCGCTGCGCAGGAGGGCGTGGAGGACCTCCCGTTCCTTCCCGTGGTCTCAAATATCCATTCAGTTTCCCGAACGGACCCTCCATTACTTTCAATGGCTGTCACTTATAGTGACATTCACAATGCATTGGGCCATCCGTCATCAAAAAAACTCACCGCAGCCGTGAAACACCATAACATGCGCGTTCTTGAAGTTTTGCCGCCATTAATTGGTGACCAACTATGTGTTGCATGCCTTCAGGCACGATTATGCAACGCCCCTCACAACATTGTACAAGGTCAACGGTCAACACGTCCTTTACAGCTACTTCACGTGGATACAGTGAGACCAATGCCTACCACTTCTATCCATGAAAACAAATTCCTGTTAGTAGCCGTCGATGATTTCTCACGAAAAACTTTCGTTTGTGCTACTCCGACAAAAAAGTGAAGTGCCAAAAGCGTTAATAGACTTAATACTAAAGCTACAACGCTCTACAGGACAAAATCTGGCGTATATACGTTCCAATAATGGAACAGAATTCACCAATGCGGAGCTAGGTGAGTTCTGTACGAAGCAAGGCATATCTCAACAATGCACCGTTCCTGAGAACCCCCAGTCAAATGGTGTTGCTGAGAGAACCGTACGCTCCATTTGCGATGGAATTCGAGTTCTTCTTGCATCGTCCAAAGTTCCGCACCGATTCTGGGACCATGCTGCGACTTCAGCAGCATTTAATCTGAATCCTTTGCATAGACGAGGTCAAACTAGGTCCCCTGAAGAGATATGGTCCAAAAAGAAACCGACTCAAATATCGAGCTCCTTTCGGTTGCCTTGTATACTATTATATACCCAAGTCGCACCGATCAAAATTTGACGCTCGCGCCAAAAGTGGTGTTTTTATGGGATACTCCGCTTCATCTCCTGGGTACCTTATTTATGCGCTCAATGAGAGCAAGTTTTTACGAGCACGTACCGTTCGTTTCTTTCCTAAGGTATTTTCAGAGTTCACAAGAAAATCAGATCCATCATCTGTTCCTCTGGTATTTCCAATTCACATGGAACCCCCAGTCTTTGAAGCACCACAGCCTGATGAACCACATATCATTCAGAGCGTACCGCCAATCTCACCCACTTTAACATTAGACGAGACAAGAATGCAGGTCCTATCTGATACTGAGGATACGCTAGTGGTCACACCTCCATCAGAAACCACATCGATGGAAGATGCTCCAGTTTGTTCGTCTAAATCACCAGTGAACCAACCACCCGTTGAAGTCCCACAACCGGTATTACGATGTTTACAAAGATTAAAAGAGAAGGCAGAAATACAACGTACCGCCTTATGTCATCCTGACTTTACTGACTCCGACTTGCTAATCACTCCGCCAATCACACCCCAGTCTTATGAACAAGCACTCGCTTCTCCCCAACATCATCAATGGGAAGAGGTCATGCAAGATGAATTGAATTCACTCATGCTTCATCATGTCTGGGATTTAGAGCTTCCACCACCAAATGTCAAAATTTTAAAGAGCAAATGGATCTACCGCATCAAATACAATCCTGATGGTTCGGTGTCCAGACTCAAGGCAAGGTTGGTGGCTGTCGGCTCGTCACAAGTCTACGGGAGCCAGTATGAGTTACCTTTCTCACCTGTCATAGAATGGAATCCCTCCGCTTACTGTTTGCCATAGCTGCAAATACAGGGATGTCACTGCGCCAGTATGACGTCAAATGTGCATATCTTCACGCACCGATAGACCACACCATATATCTATCGCCACCCAAGGGATTACCAACGCCAGTTAATCACGTCTGCAAATTGCGTAAATCACTTTACGGCCTCAAACAAAGTGGAAGATGCTGGTACGTAAAATTGTGTCAGCTTCTTACCCGATTAAAATTCACTCCATCCAGAGCAGACGATTGTTTTTTCTACTATTCTAATGCTGGGTGCACCATTCTCTTAACAGTCTACGTGGATGACATCGTGGCAGCAACAACAAATGTCTCCATCCTAACCTCCATCATGGACAAAGTGAAACAAGACATCGACCTCGTGGAGTTAGGAGTGGTAAAGCATCTGCTAGGTATGAGTGTGTGAACGGTTCAATTCATCTGTCACAAGAACATTATATCAAGCAAATTCTGCATGATTATGGCCTTCAAGACATCAAACCGAAGACCATGCCACTAAGCCCTCATGTGAACGTTGATGATACTGCGGATTCACAACCGGTCGATTCTACCAATTACCAATCTCTTCTCGGTTCCTTAATGTATGTAATGACTTGCACGCGGCCGGATATAGCTTTTGCAATTACTAGGCTGTCGACATATGCTAAATCGCCTACAAATTTGCATATGACTGCTCTTAAGGGCGTCGCTTCTTATCTTAAACACACCTGCGACACATCACTCGTTTTTACCCCATCTACGGGTCCTTTGTGCGCATTCGTTGACGCTAGCTGGTGTGTCACCCCACAGAGTAAAGGATACTCTGGAATTTTGATCAAAATGGGGAAAATACCATAACCTGGTCTCTAAGAAGCAACGTTTAGTCGCCTTGAGCAGCTGCGAAGCCGAAATAATCGCTATAAACGAATGCGTGAAGTCACTGAAATGTCTTTGGGACCTCATAACCGAGTTAGGACAAGGGGAGTTTGTTTCTTTCCCCACAATCATTTATACTGACTCAACGTCTGCCATAGCATGTCTGGGAGCATTAGAATCGAAGAGTAGGACAAGACTCATCTTGAGATTGCATAATTTCATCGCGCCAGAAATTAATCTTCAGAATGTGATTCTTACCTACTGTTCTTCCCCCGACATGCCGGCAGACGCACTAACTAAACCTTTACCTGCCCCTGTTTTACGCAGATTCCTGGATTTGTTATCCTTATCTGAGCAGGATAAGTAATTATTTATATTAAATTACTTAACTTATTGGTTTGCTGGCCTACATGAGGGTATTTACAAAGTTTATCTTGTTCCTTTAAACTTTATAATTGCAAAGTTATTTACTTCGCGGCGCGGAGCACGATAACGCTCGCCCGCAAACAATCGCCACACACTAGAAGTGTTGCAGCGCCTGCAGTTCAAAGATGAAAGATCTTGCACCTTGCGACTTTCACAACTTCCAAAAGAAGAAAAATCACCTTATGAGAGGGGTTCTAAACGCAATATTTTTTGTTAAATGACTTTAGCTTTAAAATCACAAAAGGATATTTTTGGGCTTGTTCTTACCTTACGTGAAGGCAGTTACCACATTGTTTTTCTACTTCATGATATGTATTTTTTTTACATTTATTAACGTATTGTACGTTTAATATACATGTACATTTTAATTATGGTATACCAAAAATGCAAAATATACTTTTTTGTCTTCTTTTGCTAAAAAGGCAAAACATACTGTGTGCGCACACAAAAATGAAAGGAAATAATAAAGGCATAAATGTTTTTTTGTTTATTGTAACTTAGACAATTTCTTTTGAATCTGTATATGTAACGTCAGTACCTAAACTTCTATCTGTACAAATGACCGTCATTTTTTTGTGTTCAAGAAAATTACAGGGGGCTTTGCTCGGGAAAACTCAGATTTTTTATGTAAAAATAGATATAATTTTATTTGTAATTAATTCTATTTTTTCAATTCTTTAATTTTTTATACTGTTTTGCAGACAGTGATTGTTGAGTATATATTGTTTTAATAAATGTTAATTAAAAAATCTCCACGTGATTATCACTGTCTGCAGCTAGTTGTCCCTCGCGAATAATTTTCGTGATCACGAGGATGTGTGTTCCACTATTGTTGATGTTCTTTCCGTGGTTACTGTTTTTTTTATATCAGACAGACCACTTCCAGCTTCTGGCTTGACCAGTCGTCCCTCTTTCTGGTCCTCCACGCCCTTACTAGCCTGCAGCATGACGTTCAACTTCCATTTATCATTTTCATTCCAATGCTCTACAAATTACTCCTACCCTACCGTTCGATGTTTAGTTTCTTATTGAATTTCTCACTTTCTCGCGGCAGCCATGATTCTTTACCGAGCAGCATTTGGTAATAATGAAATTTCTTTTAATGCTATTTCAACAATAACGCGCATAAGGGACGCCATGCCGTACATTTTCAATCTTATTCCTCATTAATAATTAATTACTATTTCGCAGTCTTTCTTTAGACATTAAATGGGAATTTTGAAATTTCTTTTCCTTATTCTTTATAAGGAATTGGTCTGTCTCAATTTTTTTTTATATTTAATCTCAATTCGCTCAATGTAGCGATTAATATTTCTCGTTACAGTATTTTGCTGTATTTAACGTACATTTAAGTATTTCTTTATTTTATTCCGAGAAATATTTTCTTTTGTAATTGAGATCGCAATGCCTATTCCTCAATTAAATCATATTGTATAGAACATTCTTTTGTGCAGAATTTTTATATTTTATAAATAAATATCGCAAAATAAAAGTCTTTTAACGAGTCACGTTTACTCTTAAGTTTTGGGGTTCTTTTTTTAAAGTACCACCCATTAAATTCTATTTATTTTGCTTCCCCCTCTGAACACTTTTCATTGTATTTTTTCAATACGTGTACATATGATTACTGATTACTCAGAATCCAAAACACATGGTTTTTGGTTTGTGTGACCAATATCGCATAATTCGAATTATCGCCTAATTCGAATTTTTTTGTTGGTCCGTTTGAATTCTAATTACACGGAGTTTACTGTAGTAGTATCCCGTGATGCTGCATTACCGTGTGAATTATCTATCATCACTGTATGGCGAATTCTTCATAAGAATAATTTCATCCACTCCATTTAACACCTGTTCAAGCATTGGAAGGGTCAGAAGATTATTTGCTCCGAAGTGATTTCCGCAATTTTGCTTTGAATGCATTAGAGGATAAAATTATACAAAAAGTATTAAGGCAAAGGATAAGGCAAAGTTCACGAGGGATCGGGTTGTTAACAGACACAACTAACATCATTGGTCCGACAGTAATCCTCATTTTATTGAGAGCAACTGAGGTAATGCTTGTGCATGCGCATTTAAACATTTAGTAAAAACGCTCATATTTCATTAAATATTTAATATTTTTATATTTTGATTGCAGGGTATTGTTTCTACTGTAATTTGTCAAGTGTCCTTAAAATGGCATTGAAATGGGCTGAAAACCCTGCATGTTATAAACGAAAAACTTACGAAAACATTTCGATATTTTAAAGAAACCTTTATATCTCCATGAATATACGTGCAATTCTCATACAAAAGAACACAGATAAGTAAAAAAAGCCTCCTAATCATATGCTATAGCTACAACGCATTTCAAGCATTATTTTTTACACGATGACCCCAAACTTTATTTATTATTATTATTATTATGCACTCCTAGTGAGTAAAGTTTTCTTTGAGTTTATTTATAGGCGTCGCTTTGCATTGAGATTGTCCAATTATATAGAATATTTTTGGCATGGTTTTGATGGGTAGAACAGTTCTTTATCACCATTAATGATAATTTGTCTCAAATCAATAGGGATTTTATTTCATGTTAAAATAGTATTAAAAGGGAAGAATTTTTCTTTCCATGTAGAAACTATATATGGAGGGTTTATAATAAGATATTTAGATTTCCTTCCATTTGGGCAACTGTTCAGCCATTGTGAAATTAAATGAGGAGGATGAGAAGATATATGAATTGTTTTAATCAATTCTTTTAACTTCATGAAGACCACAAAGAAAGGAAGGGTTAAACGTTTTATTTCAATCGCAATTTGAGTTAATGATTGATGCAATGGTAGATTTAAAGCTATCCGAAAAATGTTATTATATGCTATTTTCAACTTTTCTTGCCAAACTCTATGGGGCTTGCCCCAAAGGATAAAACCATAAGTAATTTTTGGCAAGATTTTGACCTTCAATATATTAATCATCTCTTTTCTAGTTAGTGTTGAACGTAATTTTTTCACAAATATTTCAGTTTACTACATTGACAAATAATTTCTTCTATATGCCAGATAAATTTCAGCTTGTCATCAAAAATAATCCCTAAGATCTTTTGAGTCCCATTCGACATAGAAGGGTTGTCTTATCTACGTTGATTTTCATTTCTTTTTTTCAAACCAATCACAGATGAGCTATGTATCATGTCTAAGATCTTGTCGATCATCTGATATTCACCCAGAGTATAAGATTTTGTCAAGATCAAATCATCAACAAAGGCTTTCATTTTCAATTTAAGAGGTAGGTCGAACAGGGACGCCATTACTGCAGCAAATAAAACATTGCTAATCGCTTTTGCGGAATTTCACGGTTTGATGGATAACAATATTGATTATTCATGATTAATTTATTATGTCTCATATTAAATAAGTCATGCAATAGTTCTACTGGCCGGCCTGAAATAACAAAATATTTTAATTCAATAAAAAGTTCAGATCTGGAGACTGTATTGAACGCCTTCGCAACATCAAAGGTTACGATGACAAAACGATGCCCTTTATCGAGTGCTTCAATAGCCTCTAGCATTATCAGAAGTAGTAAATCTTGGACTGAAGTTTTAGAACATCCCCCAAATTGGTTGGTTGGAAGCACTTTCCAAAGGTATTCCATCATTGGGTTAAATAAAGTCTTTTAATAACTTTATACACAGTTGGAAGGATAGAAATCGGTCTGTAGTTCTTTAACAGTTGTCGATCCCCTGTTTTATAAAATCGGTCGTGTAAGAGCTGTTTAAATATAGAAGGGAACTGACCTATTTCCCAAATTTTATGTATCAAAGCAGCAAGAAGACTATTTCCCTCGTGTCGCCATTTAAGAGTCCCATTGTTTAATATTCCCTCATTAGAATTGCATTTAAATTTGATCTGTTTATTTACCCAATAAATATAATATGGTAAATTTCTTAGTAAACACCAATCTACCTCAGGTTTATCAGGGAGGTGAGCAGTTGGGTCTTTAAGATCCAAGTCCAGAGGATTATCAACACAATGTAGATAATCAATTGCTTGTTCAGATTTCAAATAAGACATTTCTTTCCTGTTCCTTCTATTTACGCGTTTTTAGTATTCATTATATACACTACATGATCAAAAATATCCGGACACCCCTCACAGATCATCGATTGGCCCAATGTCACATGATAATGACTTGCACATCATTTAAATAGCTTCCCACACCTTCAGACACAACTCTGCTTGGACATTGGCAAGAATGGGTCGTTCGGCAGAGCTCAGTGAGTTCCAACGTGGAACCATCGTTGGATGTCACCTATGTGGCAAGTCCGTGCGTGACATTTCCAGCCTTCTTCAGATACCCAAGTCAGCAGTAGGTGATGTCATTATGAAATGGAAGACCCGGGGATCAACAACAGTTCAACAACGAACCGGTAGACCCAAGAAACTAACGTACAGAGACCGTCGAGTGCTTCGTCGTCTCACCCGCAGCAACCGGAAGTCCTCGGCGGAAAAAAATTGCCACAGAGTTTCGAAACGCCTCTGCAAATGATGCCAGTACCATGACAATTCGTCGGGAACTGCACACGATGGGATTCCATGGCCGTGCTGCTGCCCACAAGCCCCACATCAGCAGGGTCAACGCCAAGCGACGTCTGGAGTGGTGCAAAGCCCACAGAAACTGGACAATGGACCAATAGAAACGTGTAATGTGGACAGACGAATCTCGCTACACATTCTGGCAATCCGATGGACGAGTTTGGGTTTGGCGCATACCTGGAGAACGCTTCTTACCTGAGTGCACAGAGCCCACAGTCAGGTTCGGAGGAGGAGGAGTCATGGTGTGGGGCTCATTTTCATGGTACGGACTGGGCCAGCTCGTTCCTGTGCAAGGAATCATGAACTCCGACCGTTATCTGAATGTTTTGGACAACTGTGCACTTCCAACGTTGTGGCAATTTTTCGGAAACGGGCCATTTCTCTACCAACACGACAATGCTTCGTGCCACAAAGCGAGGCGTGTACAGCAGTGGTTTGCGGACTCAGGGGTCGAAGAAATGGGTTGGCGGCACAAAGTCCCGACCTCAATCCTATAGAGAGTCTGTGGGATGAATTGGAAAGACGCTTGCGGGCCAGATCACATCGGCCAACTTCTGTACCTGAACTGATTCTCGCTCTTCGGGAGGAATGGAGGAACATTCCGGAAAGTACCTATCAACATTTGCTGGAAAGTCTTCCCCGAAGGGTGGAAGCTGTGATTCGGGCAAAGGGATGTGCAACGCCCTATTGATTTCCATGAAATCGTGGCTAGAGCGCAAACGTGCATGTGTCCGGATATTTGTGATCATATAGTGTATTGTCTTTTAGCATTTCTGATTTTCAATTTATAGAGTTTATTGAGAGCTTTAAGTTCATTTAAGATTTCTTTGCTTTTAGTATCTGTCACCTCATTTTGAGAGAGAAATGAAAAGATCAAATGAGGTGACATCAGAGAAATAAGAGAAGAGAAAAAAATAAAGCGAAGAAAAAGCCGACCCCCACCAAAAAGAATGGAAGAACTCGGAAGGTGAACGACCAGCGAGAGCTGCGATTCGTCGAAAAGGAAAAGAGTGAGAGAGGAGAGGAAAATTTTACCAGGCAGAAGGTTCGAGGCTTTGAATGGAGAAGGTGAAAGAAGGCTGGTGGGGAACCTAAACGAGAGGACGAGGACGAGGACATGGAAACCGGGCCCTGAAGGATTAAGCAGATCGTACGCGGAAAAAAGAGACGGTACGCATGGCTGCGGGTCGCATCGGTTGGAAAAAAGGTGTACGTGGAAGCCAGAGCCGAAAGACGATATACAATTGGCCAAACGTCGCTGATATCGTCCTTTCCGTCCGTCACCGGGATACAAGACTGCGACGAGACGAAAATGGCCCCCCGTGACCAGGAATCGAGGGCGTCCTTCAGAAGCGGATACGTCGTATCGAGATAAAGATATTCGACCCGGCCGTTCTTCCTCTACGAAAGCCTACGCCCCCATACAAAATAAGCCTTATACTTTTTACGTTAAAAGGCCCTCTCCGGATGTTAAACTTAAATATAATTGACAATATAAGTGAATTTCGAGGTGACCAAGGGACACGTTATCATAAAGGTCCTTCCAGCCCAGAAAACGAAGTATTTAATAAACTGAGTGATTGGCAGCTCGACATAGGACCGGTATATAGTGGAGCCATTACATACAATGAGATTGCATTGCGAATTGAGCCCTCAGAAAGTGCAAGTGAAAAGGTCCCTATAAACGCCGAAAAGGAAGTAAGCAAAATTACGGGAGAATCAAATGAGACTCTTGGTGAGCGGAAGTGAGACCGCCCAAGCGCCCCACTAGTTTCCTGTGCCAGGAGTGCTGTGAACGATTCGGGAATTGAAGTGGTCGGCCAGCCCAGCGAGAGTTTGACTTCAACAGAAATACAATCTTCGCTCTCGTGGGAGAGAGAGGAGTGGACTTTCTGTTGAATTTGTGCCTACCCGGGTGGCCAAAGCGGGTAGTTGTCGGGAGTTGGCTTCCGACCAGCGAAAGCTGTGGGCCAAGTTCATGTTGCCTCGTTTGAGGCGTTTTCAGTTTTTTACGTTGGGTGTAGCATAATGCCACCAGAAGATCTTTTTAGATCTTAACTCCGTGAAGGCAATACCATCTGCCTCTCCACTTCAAAAGTGGGAGAGAGAGGAGCAGAATCGCAACAGCAGCGAGCCATTAGCATTAGGTAGCGTCGACGGGGCCCTAGTCGGCCTACCGCGCTCGGTGGGCAGCGTTGCGTCCTTTGGTAGCAACTCTTATTTGGTGTTAACTGTGCTGTGTAGTGAAATTGTTTTCCAATGAAACCGCTAATTCAATATTAATGTGTTTATTTTATTTTCTTTGTAGCCCCCACCTACGAGAAGCTTAACCTCTATAGGTCGCCGTGTACAACTACTACGGTTGCCTATAGTGCCAATTTCACATACCCTAGCATCGACCTAGAATCCAATCGCAAATGACAGCATAAATGCCACTGGAGATATTGAAATATAACCTCAGGAATAAAATTAATCCCTAATCTATTTGATGTTAGCGAAGCTGATGTCCTTTATTGTTCTTCAGTAATAATATGCAAATGCTACCAATAAGTTTATTCAGTGTACAATTTACACTTTTTGAAATTATGCTAAAAAGAAATTATTAGCTTGCAGATCGATAAATATTGTCGATCAATTTCATTAATTCTGTCATTAAACAGATTTATATTAAATATTGTTGTCTACCGTTCCTTTCTCCTTCTGCACAATTAAAGCTCACTCTGCTAATTAGTTTTAGTTGTGACAGTATCACAGTAAGACTTATAAATCTTTTTTCTTTCTTCTCTAATATTTAGTTATATCAGCGTTCCACCACGGGGGAGACTTCTGACGGGATATACACATCTTCTTTTCAATCCTGCTTGTATCAGCAGTTCGTGTATACAGGGTGTACATGGACGACGTTTCACAAATTTAAGGATATGTAGAGGATGATGTGGTGAACATTTTTTATTAATAAACCCATAGTCCCAAACGAAAAGCGACGGAGCCACAGCTTGCTTAATGTCCTGGTTTGTCAAGCATTGACTAGGCACGTTTACTACGATGTCCCCTGTCATTGCATCTTGTAGGCCTTATGCAGACTGTCAGCTCGCACGCTATTTTCAAATGGTACCGTCCGGATGCACAGCACATTCTCCAATCACATAATCTTGTATATCAGGTCGGTACGAAATTCCCGTTGTTAGTTTGGAACATTCCGTAAGGGTGAAAGTTTTTTTGCGCTCTACGTTTTGTGCTGTATGAGTTCAGGGATGGACTTGACTGTGAGACAGGAAACAGCGAGAACTTTCGTACCCAATTACGTACAGAACTGTTACTGGACTGTCCCATTTCAGATCGCCACAAATTATCTCAGTGTACACTGTGATCTGCTTATTATTATATGCTGTGGCTCCGTCGCTTTTTGTTTGGGACTATTTATTTATTTATTTATTTATTTATTTATTTATTTAGGAGTTAGAATTACAATGGCACCCATCCAAGATCTGTATGGTCTATGACTGACGAGTTGAGGCTTGGTGGGTGTCAGGGTGAAGGTTTTTTTTGCGCTCTACGTTTTGTGCTGTATGAGTTCAGGAATGGACTTTACTTTATTGCTTTTTCGAAAGCTTTAAAAATTAAAATTAAAAAAAAAAGTAATGCGGTCAATTTACATGACTGGCAAACTTACCTGCCTTTACCCTACCTTTCAGCAAAAGTGCTGCACCTGACCAATCATACAACGGTCGCTGGACGGTTCCATTGGAAATACGTTCGCGCGTTAGGTTTCACGCTCGAAATTCCAATGCAATGACAACACAGTAATTCAGACAGCCATTCCACGGCTTGACGCAAAACAGAGCATCAAACATGCTGTGGCTCCGTCGCTTTTCGTTTGGGACTATGGGTTTATTAATAAAAAATGTTCACCACATCATCCTCTACATATCCTTAAATTTGTGAAAAGTCGTCCATTTACACCCTGTAGACTGGTTTAATCTTTGATACATTGTATCAATATCATCTGATTCAAAGTAGGAAGATCAATCGTAAATGTCAATAGAGTATTTGAACAGACTGATATATGTATTTCAACGATTTACTTGAATGACTCTTCATTAGAATAGTCTTATTGCTATTTTTCTTTGTTCCATTTCTTGCTGGTCTCCTATTTGCCTTCGGGACAAAACCTTCGCTGAAATATATGAGGTGTAGCATGCTCTTTACAACCCTGAAATTTCAGGATAATTATACAAGTATTTTTTAGATATTAGACAAAATGTCTAAAATCAAAGGTGTTCATATTATTTTGCCCAACCCCTTTATCTCGAGTCACAAAATTTTGTAATGTTCACAAATAAAGACAAATAGAATAATTTTGTTACAAGAAATAGAGTTTTTAAAATCTAATTATAAAATATAAATACACAAATGAGCTGTGATGCTAATTTTTTAGCAGATGTGCAATGGAACCTCAAAAGGAAAAAAATTAACCATAGCGCGGTTTAAAACAATCTAAAACACCCGTTGGACATCTTTTGGCAAGCTTTTGAACATCGCATGGTTCCAGTGTTTGTATTTTTCCGTGGGAATGGGACGTTTTTCCGAGGAAAAAGTAGCCTAAATTAAAATACACAATTTAATATCTAATTAATGAATTAAGAAAAAAGAAAAAACACTCTTTGACCACAACAGAAATAAATTTGGAAAAATACGACCTGGAAGCGTTGTTTGTTTTTAAAACTATACACTAAATGTGAATGTGTCTCAATGTTACCTAATTTAATGACATTTAAAAATTGCCGTAGAAGATAATATTCAAGAAAAATGACTAAGTATTGATCTTTTATATTTAAATAAACTTCAAAAATAAAGTTAAGTTCAATATAAAATCCTCACAACATGAGTGAAGTTAACGTTAAAGAAATCATTGGCGTAAATAAAGTATAGTGGATTTTAAATCTAATCATCATTTAGATTTGACATTGCGTTGTGTTTCATTAAACTAAAAAAATGACATTATTATGATAAATCTAAGTTATATATAAGTGGCTGTATGCAGCCAAAGTGTTTTGCCGGAAAGAAAACAAGGACAACAATCATTGCAAAAGTTTAAGTAAAAGTTTAATATCTCAGAGAGAATTGAAATGACAATTTATTGAAGAAAAGTGATCATCCCCGTAGAAAAATTGTTAAGTAAAATCCAGAAAATAATATTACTAAATATCCCCAGTTCTACAAATGTATGTGAATCAAATGGGTAGGTAATAACCATATTGAATAAACAAGGCAACAGACAATAATGCCAAGAAAACTAACAATTGTGCCAAATATTGCTTAAACACAACTCATAAAAGTTGCGAGAATTAATTGTGTGGCTAACACAAAAAAAAGAAACATCTTTTAATCAGAAATAAGCTTAGAAACCGGACAATTGCACATAATGCACTATGGCATAAAGAAAAATGACTCCAATTCACATACAAATGTGAAAATCACATTTGACAACAAAATTTTGGCAAAAAGCTTTGCCTGTCCCTTTTCTAAGAAAATTAATTAAAGGGAATCAAGGATTATTTAATTTAAAAAAAAATCAAAGGAAAAAAAGTTTGACTACTCAATTACATGGATGCAAAAAAGGCAAAAAAAAATTAGATATAAAAAAACGCCCCCTATTTAACAAAGATAGTTTGAAAGTAAATTTAGAATTACATAATGGTTCAAGAACGAAGACTAGAAGAAATATTATAAAAACGGAAATTAATTTAAAAAATTTAGGAAGGTCAACAGTCCAGATGAAATTTAATTTTTAATCCCAATGGGGTTTAATTTAGCGCACCACAGTCAATAAGTAAAAGGTTTCATTAGAACAGTTGCAGATTGAAAGCTACTTCCAGAGAAGAGATAATCTGGCATAGCCAAATGAATCTGTATCACAGTTTATTAATGTTATGTCCCATCTCGACAGAAATGAAGGAAAAATTAAGACAGAAAAGGCTTACATATCCAGTAAAGTGGAAAAACAGTGGAACCAGGAAATTATCTTAGTAGAAGTATCAAACAAACATCAAAGTGGACAGAGTATGCTGTAGTGGCTAAATGAAGATGGAAGAGCCCCATAGTTGCACCAAGGCAGAGCTGAAGAGTAGTGAAGAAATTAAATAATGTTGATGAATTTATACTCTTGGAGCAACAATCCAGAGGCACACGGCTAGCACGTGATGACAATAGGAAATCACTCCCCATAGCATGAGTATGTAAATAAGAGAACAGCGCTTAAAGTTTCAACAACAATGGAGCAATCAGCTGTAGCATTGTTGGAAAAGCATTTTAACAAGCTGTCTAAGAAAAAATATTATTAAATATTTCCTATTTTATTCTCTTATATCTCCTAAAAAAACAGACAACAAGAATTATAATTTTAGACAACTTTAACGTACAGCAAACTTGTAAGGATGGAATTTGTCCATAACAAATTGCTGATGGATAAAAAATTATTAGAATTTTTAAAACATCACAAATGCAAGGACTCACATTGAACTGGAGGAGTCCACCAATAAGCTGATGCTATTCATTTGGACAATTGTATTGCAGAAATGGTGTCTTTTTTTTTTTTTTTTGCTGGAGTGATGGAGTGTTGTCGTGCTGCAAAATCACTTTTAGGTGTCTTGTAGCTCATTCTGGTCGCTTTTCGCTAACAGTTTTGAGATTATCCTTTCCTCGAGAGTAATTATATCCTTGAGAACTGTTACTTCAATTGATCAACGTATTAAAAAATGATTTTTTCCTTTTAAATTTATTTCTTAATAACAATCTACATATTAGTAATAAAAATTTTAAAAATGCCTTGAAACTATGGACACTATAGCTATAAGAGAAGGAATATAACTATAAACTACAAATCCACGAAGAATTATTTTAATGTTTCGGATGTACATTTCGATGGCAATGCCCAACTTTATCAGCGAATTCGAATCATTAAAATAATTCTTTGTGGATTTGTTGCTTATGGTTTTATTCTTCCTTTTATAGCAACCTACGTGTTAATTTGTGATAGTGGTCATCTAAAAACCGTTTTAGCCAACCAATCGCAGATTTTTTTCTGCTTTGAGAAGATAAAAACCATAAGGGACAAGGTTCGGTTAATGTCAGAAAGTGGAAGATTTATATATTTGAAAGACTAAATGCTAAATATTTCCTATTTTTTTCTTTACTGTGATAAGTCTTGATAAGGTACATTTTCATAACAAATTTGTGTTACGGCATTTCAGAGTAAAAAATAAAATAACATCAGTGCTTCTACTAAGACAAGCGAATTTGGTGCATTTCGTAAAAATCTCTGCCTTAAAAGTATCAACGAAATTTTTCTTGTATCCTACAGAAATTCCGTTCGTAAAGCATATCAGTAATTTGAAGTTGATGTATGATCTCAGTCCGTATGTGAATATCCTATTCTCTATGTAGACAGTGAATCATTTACATGGCTTGATTTTCCTGCTTTCAAAATGCAAACTATAAACGTTAGTTTGACGGTTTTTTCATGAAACATCATCAGGAAATTCTTCTAGAGAATTTACTTAAAATAACAACACTGGAGATCGACTTCCTAAGTCCATTATAATTGACAGGATACAGGCTATTTAAAAATTTCTACTCGTAGAATGTAATTGATAATACAAATATTAAGGGCGTAATGAACTTATCTTCATTAATCAGGAATCGTCTTTTCATATAATTTGCATTCTATATATGAGAAATACTGTATCAGGCTGACAACGTTACCAACAACTTCAGGCAAAACTTTCCTGGCGGCTTCATTTCCATTACTAATTCTTTGTTATGACCAATCCTTGATCATTTTTAAAGCCCGTTGCGTAATTATTCGGCTTGCCTCTATATAAAGAAACTTTTGTTGTCATGTAAATAAAACATAAAAGAAAGTTGAAGACGAACTGCTAATAGGCAATTTAATTTTTTTCTTTTCAATGCCATATTTCTGGTTCAGTATAAACGGGTCAGGCGATTTTTAACTTTTCTATTCAGATGGCCTACTTTTACTCTGAATTAATTTCACAGTAAATCAAGTCTGGTCTTCATTTCTAGTTATGAAAGCTCTACTTTAACCATTTTGTTTGACCATACCCGCTCGGCCACGAACTCTGGACATTTTCCTTGGAGATCTATTCTTCTATTCTGTTAGAAACACATAGATCTATTTTTTTTTAATGATTGGAAATTCTTTGGATCGAGATCTGAAACCGTCGAGGTTCATCTCCTCGAGTCGGTTGTAAAAACAAGAGGTTCATTTCAGTTTACTAATTTGTCAACGAGAACAAAGAGAAATGCCGTCGCCTCATTTTTTCTTACTGCGGGGGCGCAGCCGATGTCTAATTGTTATTCCCCCCACATGACTCAACCAAATGCCACAGTTAAAAACGTTGCTATCCTGGTCAATAGTAATTTTTATGGGGAAAACACTTAAAATTGCGCTAATCTTTAATCATGCAGGTATTTTAATTTTGTATTTAAAGGCCTTTCAGAACCCCTTCCATAAAATTATTTCGTATATAATACTTTGTCATTCCGAGACCCTGTCGTATATGTTTGGAAATGTCGTGCGTTTTATAAACATTCAATAAAAATTATCACCCTCTATAAATTATATTTTCAAAAGGCAATTTTAAAACATACTAGGGACGTTCATTGGTTATTTATTTAACAAGAGTCTAAAGTAGTCGAAAAAGGAAACATTCTCAAAGAAATTTCGCACATTGTTATTTTGTTTCTCATGTTAGTCTTTTTATTATTCCTATTCATAAATTTCAGTGGCATTCTCTTTTTAGGTATAAAAATATTTTACACTATTTATCCACTACTAACTTTTACACTATTAATCTTCCTGTCTTCTGCATAATGCTATCCCGCATGTTATCATGTTATCTATTAATGTTTTAATGACGCCTTCATTTTAATTATATAGATTCAATGAAAACTAAGGGTAAATTCCAAATATTTCCTATCTACAAAAATTGCTGAGAAACAAATTATATACAACTTCCTTATCCGAACCAATTCTGTCTATGCTGAGATTCACACTGTTTGATATTGTTGTAATTTTACATTTTAATTTTACCCAAGGTTGGTTTAATATGAAAAGCTAAAAGAATATTTCTTATATGGGAATAAATAAATTTGAATATAAATGAATAAAAAAAATTTTGTCTAATACTTTTTTTTTAATAGTTTCGATTTCTTATCTTAAAGATAAACTCAGATTTTCTGCAGCGCCAAACAGCCAAGATTTTCATTTTATTTTTTATTTTAAAGCAAAAAACAAAATCGATTTTAAGCGCAATGTAACTTTCAAAACATTTCATTTCTTACAAAACAGTGATGTAAATTTTCGTATTTTTCTAAAGATGTTTCTTTTTCTTTTTTTTTTTTATGAGCAATAAGTATATTATTTCACCACTAGAGGACTCGGTAGGTCTTGTTATAGGCACGCGGTGTCGCTAGGCAACGAAAGTGTCGCGGGAAGCGTTCGCCGTGAAGCCTAGCCGTCTATGCCCGTCTACTCCACCAATGTGGGTGAACGGTCGGACAAGTGGGAGCCAATCGGCGGCTTCCTATTCTTCGTCAGTCGGGTGGGAATTGGTGGAGGAGCCGGTGGCAGCTGCACGCGGGAGCCCTCCTCCTCCCCCTGCGTGACCGCGCGCGCCACAACCTATAAATCGGAGAGGTTTTTTTTTTTTAACTTGGTTCGTCGGTTCGTTTGTCATTGGTAAACCGAAGTCTGTGTAGGAGAGAATCGGAGAGCGAGAGAGAGAGAGAGAGAGAGAGAGAGAGAGAGAGAGAGAGAGAGAGAGAGAGAGCGAGAGAGAGAGAGAGAGAGTGAGTGAGGAGCGAGAGGGAGCGTAGGAGAGAGAGAGTAGAAGAGTAGAAGAGGCAAAGTGAGAGCAGGCACGGGCCAGTTCGTGAGTCAGCCAGCCATGCCGCGGTACATGAGCTGTCGGTTGATGCTGCCCTGGCTCCTTTTCGTAGTGTGCACGACGATGCGACAGGCCCAGGCCGACAAGCCCGCAACGACGGACACTCCCCGGACCAACTGTCCCCACTGCGGCCATGCCCTTGCCGACAAGAGCCGAGAAGCAGTGGACAATCTGCGAATTGAAGCCATCAAGCAGCAGATACTGAGCAAACTGGGACTGCGGGAGAAACCCAACATCACGTGGAGTATTCCCCGCGAGGTCATCCTCCAGACCTTGTGGAGGGCGGACGGGGTGCGGCAGCTGCTTCTCGACCCGACCACGACTCCCACGCAGCCCGAGGCCGACGACTACTACGCCCGCACTGCCGAGATCATTACGTTCGCCGAAAAAGGTGAGTTACCTCTTTCCACACTTCTTTTCCTTTTCTTATTTTTATTCTAAATCATTAAACTTTCACGTTCATTTAATTTCATTATTCTTCATATCATACTTCCCGTCGATAAATGCTAATCGATTCTAATGAAACCGCGGCATTCGGAATTAATTAAATTTCTCCCTCCCAAATCAATTGCCCGCGATTTTAATTTCATCTATTGATTATCAAGTGACCCCAAGTTCAAATTCCACGTTCGGACCTCCGTCCTTTCACCTTCCGTTTTTTCACCTTCACTCTATGCTCAAAGCACGTGTTAAGCAGACGACAAAAGGTTTCGCGAGACGCAGCTGAAAGTGCTTTGCAGGGTGAGTAGATCACGGAACTTTCTCTTTGGCCCCCCACCCTCCCCCACAACCTCCCCCGCCTGCCGCCCTTCGCTGCGAAGTTTGCCAGACGAGCCAATTTTCTCACTCAATTTCCTCACTTTTCGCGTGTGGCTCCGATTTTACAGTGCCATCGTCCAGGCTTTCGATTATTTCGCTGGAAACTCTCGTAGTGGATGCAATGAGCGACGAATTTTAGGCTCTTGTTTTTTCATCGATTTCTTTTTCGTTAACCTTAAAGTGATTGAATTGTGTAATTGAAATACAAATTTCTTAAAATTTGTTTCTTTAAAAGTATTCCTTGTTTGAATTCCAAATGCATTATTTCGTTCTTCATAGTTATAGTTTAAAGTTTGTTTGTTTGTTTTTGTTTTTTTAATTGTTATTCTTATCATTATACCTAAGATTGGATAGCTATATTCTGAAATATACACTATTTTATGAGGTGCTATGACTTTATTTCAGTTTATATTGCATTGTGCCTATTAAGTGAAAATGACGAGAGCTTCCATTTATTAAGTGTCATTGCGGCTAACAAGGGATGCTGTAATAGAAATCGGGCTAAGCTAGTGACGGAATGGTCCTCCTAGTGATAAAATTTTAAGTTAAGGCGAAAGGGATAATTTTAAGAAACTCCGGCTTTTGTATGGACATTTTTTTTTTGTATAAAGCATATGCCAAAACTTGGAGAAAATGGACAAATTATAAGCCATATTACAAATTATATACGAGCTCTTTAGCATAGAAATGATGCTTCATTTTTTTAATTGTTCATCTCGGTCTTATTCGATTTGCGAGTAATTTAAGTTTTCGTGAAGATACATGTGCAATTAATGGTATCACACATTGTAAGTTACAACGCCTCGAGCATATAAGAAATGTTACTCTAATATGTATCCTTCCTCCACTGTGTAAAAACGAAAATGGACTAAATAATAGTTGATTCTTATATATCGCATTTCATACTGAGTAAGATTTGTGAAGTATAGATTGATTAAGCAGTTCAATCTTTCATTAAGCACTGTTATTTTACAAGTGAATCGCTGTCTCCAAGTGGTCAAAATGCTGTATTAGCATAGGAAAGACGGACTTTAAAATGAAACAGTTTTTTATGTTCATAAAACCGTCAAGTTGATTTCGTTCCAATTTCTAACAGCTAGTTTTCCGAATTCTTAATACCAAAAACTACTTGATAAAGTTTGTCTACGCTATAAGAACTGTTTGTTGAATAGATGACATCGTGATGATTACAAATGGTCTACTGAGGTAGTTTAGCGAGTCAACGAATTTTTTTTTTCTTTTCCCTTCTCGTCCCACGCAATTCATCCCAATATTGAATACTTCCGCATATAATTTCCACCCTTATTCTCGGGGAAGGGGGGGGGGGGGTGGAGAATAGTGGACGATTCCATGTAGGAGACGGAGGTAGTGGATAGGGTCAGCCAAAAAAATATAAAAAAGTTGGGTCAGCATGCTATTGAAAAGGTGGCCTGCAGGCGTCCACAGCCACCCTTTCCATAAATAGCGGGGTCCTTGATATCACTGTTGGATTCCAACTATTCTTATCCCTCTCCTTGTCTTCATATTTGATTACCCTCTACCTCCTCACCCCCCTCACCCACTAGAAGAAGCACCGTAAAACAGAATCCCCTTCTCCTTTCACAACACGGTAAAAAAAATTCCAAAGAGTCCCCGGTATTTAGAAAGAAAAGAGAGAGAAGAGAGAGGATTTTGAAAATGGATTTTCACTTTGAAAACCTGTTTTAATTTATGTCATTGCAAGTTTTAATAGGTGTTTGGATTTGAGCTGTTTTTCAAAGAAATTTCTAGAGATTTTATAGGAAGCCATTATGGAGTGATGATTGAGAATTATGAACTACATACTTTTTTATAAATACCTTCTTATCTAATCCTTTTTGGTCATTATTTAAATATTTAAAATTTGAGGGTTTTTTATTTTTCGATTTTTTTTGTTCTTTTATTTTTTATTATTTATTCTTTTGTGAATTCTGTATCGGTTTCTGTTCTTGTGTCTGCATGTGTGTGTGTGTGTGTGTGTGTGTGTGTGTGTGTGTGTGTGTGTACGTGTGTGTGTGTGTTGACCGGAGCGGTGGACATCTTTGCATGCCAATGAGGAGCGGCGAGCAGTCGGCGTGTGACACACGAGACGCGCCGCTGTTCCTCTTTAATCTTGACCTTTGCTGCAAACCTCAACTTCTTCGTCCAGACTAGTTATTACCAAGTCGTAAAACGATGAACTTCAATAGTTTTAGGCGAGAGAAAAACTTTGCCTTCCCCAGCCAATACAACTTTCTCTCCCCTATCAAAAGTATTTTTATTTTAACTTTAATAGAGAGGAAAAAAACGCGTCTGCTTGAATCACTGAAATTATTATTACATAAGTATTACGAAAATATGTTTGCTTTTCCCGCAGATTTCAACTCTCATTTTTATTCGAATCTTGTTGTTGGATAATTTATTCGATAATGATGCTCTTTACGAAGTATTGAAGAGAACTTTTCGGGTTAAATTTAATTCTGATACATGCTTTATACTGAGATATAAATAGAATATAGGCTTATATAGCAATCTATTTTCATCACGGAGAGTAATATTTATTTTTCTAACTCTCCCCTCTTTGCAATACTTTCAAATACTATGGCAATGTTTGAAAGAGAAATTTTTAAATTCGAATCATCTAATGTATATGTATTATTAGTAATGTTATTATCTCGCTCGTTTTCAATATAAGGAAAACTTTATTTATTCGTTTTATGAATTTGCCCAACTTCCTGCTGAAAATACAGGCAAATCACGAACAAATAAAATATTTGTTTTTGGAGTATCATTTATTAAGTAATAACCCTTACCTTAATAAATAAAGTGCTTGATGAGGATTAAAACTGCATTCATTCTTCATTTCTAAGTACATAATAGAGATTACGACACAAAAGCTGTGGAGGACCCGGAACGATAGTTTTGCGACATTTTACTGTAACATTGTATTTTGAATTGATGACACCTGTCTCATGTTTCTCACATTAGCTGTCGCTGCGATCGCCCTTCCCCTCCCTCTTTCTACCTCTCTCTAAGTTTCTGATCTGATAACAAATCCATGTGGTTGACACGTGCAAGTTAAACGAAATAGATTTCCACGCGCCTTCTAACATCATTCACACTATCGTCTTCAAATGTTGAATTTATCTTTAATCGAGGCAAGTAATCGTCACTTAGAAATATATATAATTGTCTCGTAGTCCTACTTCTTCACCCTTTTCGCTCGCTGACCTCCGAACGTGCTTCGTGATCGATTTCATTCAAGTGTCAAAATCCACCGACAATTGAAGAAATTTAGTCAACCATATAGTAAAGTTAAAATCAACTCCTCGAGCTGGAAAACAATAAAGCTCTAAAGAAAAAAAAACATCTTTTCTTCTTCTTTCCTCAATAAGTGACAAATTAAGCTTTTCACCACTTGATTAGTTTCCTCTTCTTATCATCCCGTTTGTAGAACTTCTCCGATTGTTTTGCACTTCTCCTTCCGGGGATGTTACGTAATAGGGTGGTTCCATTGCTAGAGAGAGAGATAGTAGATAGACTGGCCTTGTCCACCCACACCACTGCCCCACTACAACGGGGAAGTTTCTCTCTTACGCCGAGCCATCGTCTCGTCTCGTCTCCTCCGCCTCCTGCTCCCCGGTTTAGTAACCGAGACTACGATACTACGATGACCCTTCTTGTTTATCTCGACCACGACCTTCAGATACGTCTATGCCTTCAGCTGTTTTATCTTTTCTTTTCTTCTTTTTTTTCCTTTTTAAATGTCTGTTGAAGTTTGAAAATGCAAATTACGAAGATATCTTAACTTCATCCTTCAAGCATATAAGCGTATAAAAAAATTTAAACGGTTTGGCGTTTTTATTTTAAATAAAATGCAAAAATGCAAAATTGACGGGATTCTTGTTTTGCCGTCAAGCTAACTGGAAATTGCATTCTCTAGACAAGGTAAGTTAAATTCTACGGAGTAAATATAAAAGCGCATCTGCACGATATTTCCATTGAAATATATTAATGTCAAATATTTTAATATTTCTTTGTTCTGCAAGATTTCGAGATATTATCCGAAAAATGAGTGCCGTTTAGAGAATAATGCACAAGCGCTTTATTGACGATGATGCAGAATTTTATATTTTGGAAAACAGCGATAATTTCTCTTTTTCGCGATTTTTAGGATGATTATTTCAATTTTTTTAGTAATGGAATTAAAAAACAGACCGTTCTTATTAAATAGCTTTAATAACTAATTAATTGAATTACATTATTTTAGCCTGTCAGTTGTTATCACATGTTACAATTTCCGGATTCAGTTATTTCCATTATATTCAGAAACAATTTGCACTTAATTGCAAGTCATTATTAAATTACCTAGTAAAAAAAATTAAAATTTATTGGCAAACGTATGAGAAGGATGTACGGTAAATTCTTTTTCTCTTCCGTTTGTTGCTGTTTAGAAAAAAAATTGTAATTTCATTTTTATTAATGCAGTCAGCTACTATCGTAATGTTTACTTAAAGATGTGGTCGTTATTTATTAGCTTACTAAATTGTTTACCAGTGATATTTGTAGAATGCATAATTTTTGTTTACCTCATTAATCTACCAAGGAGGATAAAAAGTGTTTGTTGTATTTATTTTTTTCAGTTCTGTAATATTAGGTTGAAAAAATTTTAAGGTCGCTTTTTTCAGAAATTTCAAAATTAGATAAATGCTATGGTTCTTTAACTTTCTTGGAAAAACTATAAAAATATCGTGATTACCATTTACTGAATTTTATGGTATTTACAATTATTAATATTAAATTGATTTGAAGAATAATATTCTTTACACAACATTAAAGAGTTCAAAATTAGTTAAAAAAAAAATGGCATGCTGAGATTCCTAGGCAGCCGATGAATACGGGAAAATGTCCAAAACCCAATTGCTTTCTCTTTTATTTCGGTGTAAATGATTATTATTAAAGCTTTATATTGAATGCTTCTCTAGGTCGTCGTTACCTGCTCATAAATAACATTAGTGTTTGTTTATTTATCGCTTTCTAGAAGCAAATTTCTTGAAAACATTTCCGTAGTTTCTGGAATGCTAGATAGGAAGTTATATTTCTTTTTTCAGTTATAGAATTTCTCTCTATGTGGCGGGAGTATCGATTTGAGTATAAATTCTTATAACCGTACGCATATTTCATAGAAACATTTCTACCTCAGGATATTTCCCATTTACTAGTGTAATTCTCTAAGATGTTTTTCAGCCAAACAAGGTTCCTGTTTACGATTTCTTACAAGTTGCACGTTGTTTCTTAAGAATATTCTCTCTCATTCATTTCTTCATCAGCTTCTGGTCTCTTTAAAAGAATTTCATAACCCTACGAAACGAGTGCAGGGGAAGTGAGAAGGGGCTGTTCCGTAGACAGGACACAACACCAAGTTTTTCCAACCCACTTTTGAAGTAATACATCCTGATGGGACAAACAAAAGGTTCCGTCTGTCCTTCACTTACCCCTCCCCCTCCTTCCCTCCACACCTTGAATTCTCGGGTCTCAAGTCGCGACAAACAGTGACCAACAATGGACTCAGGCAATGCATATGATGCAATGCCATTTCTATATTCTTAAGCAGGATAAATTTTTCAATACCGTACAGTTTATTTGAGTGCTTGTTCAACATAAACACATCTTGGCTCTATGCCTTGTGGAACCTATGACGCAATACCCGAAGACTTTCAGTTGACTGAGTTGGTAGATTGTCATTGGATGTGGTATAACTTGCTAGATATGCTTGGTTTTACATAATACCGTTTTACTCTTTGTCCATTACTCTTTGTCAATTTCATTATTTTTATATTGTAAGGAGATTTCTGATTTACGTGCTGAAATAAATTGGTTTACAGATCTTTATTTATTCGCCAAAACTTCATGGCAAATTTTTGTTTTTATTTCCGTGTCTATACTTCATCCCAGGAGACTGCCGTCAGACGGAACAAATAGCGTCTCCGTCTGGTGACAAGATCCGGCTCTGCAAACGGGAAAGGTGGAACTGAATGAAAACTTGGTGAAAACAAAACGAGCAAGTAGACTACTTCCTCTCCTTTTTTTTATAAACATTCTTCGTCTGGTAGTGAATTTAATTTCATCAACAAAGTCTAAAAAGGAATGGGAGGGGAGAAAGAGGAAAGCGTTAGCCAAAAGATTTGAAGGAAGTCAGAGGAGGATTTTCTTGTCCAAAACCTTGACGAAGGGGGTTTCCTGTAGTGCAGTTTCATCCAGTCTTTCACATCGTTCGCCATGTGGTCCCATAACACTGAATAGACCTACAAAATAAACTAAGCTTTGCCGGCCACAACGACCGATCAGCGCCAACAATAGCTATACCTATTACGTTTGATTGCCTTTGTTGTTTCTTGGCTGAGAATGTCGATTACATGGTTCACTCGGAAAACGATAAACGACCGTTGGGATTTGTCTTGAGTAATAAAATTTAATCTCAATAACTTATTTGAGTAAGATACAAAGAAACTCGGTTGGTCAATGGCAAGATACATTTCTCTTGAAGAATTTTATTAATATTTATTATGACTTTTCTCCTTCCTTGTCCCCCCTTTTCGTTTTTGCTTGCCGTCCCTTTCCATTTTATCGCTTTCACCTCTTTCGTCACGGTAATATTTCCCTTCATTTTTTGCCCCTGTTTCTTTATCACGTTCTTCCTCTGATTCTTTAATTCCTTCATCTTTATACCACTTCGTTTTTTCCCCCCTTTTTCTTCTACTACTCTTCTTCTTCCTCCTTTTTAAGGTCTTCTCTTCTTCCTTCTTCTCTTCTCTTTCTCCATTTTCTAGTTTCTTGCTCTCTTTCTTTTTACCCTTCTCCTTCTCCTACCCTAGTTTTTTAGATCCTCGTGATCCATTGTGCCAATGGTTTCGGACGCAGCAGTCCCTCGGACCTGCTAAGCAAGAAACTCTAAGACGTGGAGCAGCAACAGGGAAGGGATGGATTCTGTTTTTTATACAGCTAGAACCTGTTCCTACGTAGATCGAGACTTCCATATTGTACATCACTTCCAACCAATGAACGAGGACCGTTTTCTCTCTGTACAAGCTCGGCAATCCGGTCATTTTTATGTAATCTTAGGACTGATAAAAACTCTCCTCTCTTTTTCCCTTCCTATTCAATGGGGGTGGATCTAGACTTCACCCGTCGATTTGATAAACCTTGCCCACCAGGCCTTTTGCCTTCTGGTCAGCTGCTTTACGCGGTCCTTTGTCGACAACAGTTCCCGAAGAGAGATAGACGTGGAACTTCTAAAGAAATTTATTATTTGGAAAATATCTGGGCAAAGAACGGAAATTTATTAGCCCAACTTTGGCTCGATCATAAATTTAGCAAATTCTTCAATTCATAATTCTAAGTCCGGAAATGCCTCATTGAAAACCGGAATTTTCTTGACATAATTCCGATATACATGACAAAAGTTAGAACTGGGAAAAATACCTAAACTGAAATACATATGTCTCACCATTAGTATGCGACTTATATAAATGGTAACTCCCTACAAAGGTAAAAGAATGACCCGTCACTTCTTATGTAACTGTGCTGTTCTTGTATTTACTTGGCCTTGCGTTTACCTTTCTTCAGGCCTTTTTCATTTTGTTTATCTGTGCAACTGCTACCGTGGAATTAGCCAACAAGTTTAAAAGATTTACTTACTGACTACTGGGAATGTACAGTATGTATCATTTTCACTTGCGATGTAAAATTTTATGACAACCTTTAATGTCACACCATGGCATGTTTGGTGAGAAGCTATGGGAAAGTTTTCACAGGGCATTTTTTCCCTTTTCTTTATGTAACGCTACGTATTTTTATAATGTCGTTCTCTGTATCCCTTAGCAGAGTTCAGGACCTTCAAATGAATTTGTTCAGAAACAGAAGTGAATGCGGGGACATGCACTTGTTCTTAAGTTTGAGGTGTGTGTGTGTGTGTGTGTGTGTGTGAGAGAGAGAGAGAGAGAGAGAGAAGAGGGGGAGATTGGCCTAACCCGGCACCTTCATCCCTACCCGTGGGGTTATTGAAAAAAGTAGGAGAGGGATAGAAAGGGAGGGGGTTATCTCCCAAGGGGAAGCGGGACCTTCCAAAGGAAGGGGAAAATGGAAGCTGGTGCAGATATGATGCGTTGAAATTTAAAACTGACATGAGTTCAGGAAAAGAAGGAGAGAAGAGAGAGGGTAATAGTGAAGGGGAAGAGTAAAAAAGGGAGAAAATGGCAAAAAAGAGAAGAATATGACAAAAAAAGAAGGAAAATAACTCATGATTAGAGAATAAAATTATGAACAGGAATCGGAGGGGGTAGTTTCAGAGAAAGACAGAAATTGAATTATTCCGAGAGAAAGTATCAAGTGATGGTTAATATAGTCAGTGGGAACAGAGGAGATTGGGGGTGTCGGGTGAGGGAATCCACCGAAGCAAAGGAACCCTCTTGAAAAACCCTGTGAGAAAATATCTTTCCAAATTTCCTTACCATTTTTTGCCTTCCTTTTTTTGACCTATTCCACAATTCACCGTCTTATACTTTCCAGATGGGCTATCACTGCTGGCGATGATAAATCTATTGTGCTTGATCGTTCTTCACACAGAAAATGAACTTTACCATAAACAGCTACCCACCAGGCCGTACTTAATGCTTTCTTCCCACCCTTTTCCAGAAATTCAAAAAAAAAACAGTCACAGTAAAACGATATAAACGTTTATATAATGCAATTGTTAATTCTCTCTTTGATGTTTAGAATTTATTTTTTTAAGAATGCTATTTTTATCTAAACTAACGCTTATAATGCTCTAACAAAGCTTTAACAGCAATTTTGAAGCAGGTCAGAAGATTTTTTGCATAATTTGCCATTTTTAAATACGCATTAGATATAAATCAAAATACGTCTATTGTGTTTTTCTCGTATCTTCTCTTTCATTCACATCATTTACACCCACAATTTATATATTTATTTATTTACTATTTAAAAAAAGACAGAAGGAGCAAATCTACTTATGTTAAAGCATATGTTGCGTAATTTCAAGTCCATAATAATGCGTAAAAATGGAAATAAGCATCAATTGCTTGATTTCCGTTAATATTTTAACGCACGAGTTATGCAGGAAATCTAACCTAAGTTAGGAAGCTTTACTACATAAAAGACGATATCCTTTTACAAATATTCCCAGTAGTAACAGATGACAACAAAAACTAAATAATACGAAAATAATTGAACAACTCGTTTATATCATTAGTGAACTTCGGCAATTAAATGATAACTCCGTATGAAAAAAAGATTTCACTTCAACATTGAAGCGAATCGATGCACAGGTTTCTATTTTTTTTTTTTTTTTATTTAACTAACCTTTGTAAGAAACTCTTTCCCAAAGTTGAGTAGGGCGTGTACGGGAATATAAAAAGAAACAGTTGGAAAAAAGTAATTTTTCCCTCCAGTTTCTTTGCTACAATTTCCACGTAAATAGGGAATGGGCCTTAGGCGGTGCTTCGGTCCTCCTAGAATGCAAACACCGCCACTTGGCGAAGTATTTTGGCGAGGAAAAGGAATGAGAAAGAGTGGGAGGGGGAAGGTGGGGAAATCTTTTTCCCTTGTTACCTGAGGTTCGCACCGAAGAATTCGTAAATCATCCCTAATTGACTGGTTGGCCGCTCGGGAGCGCACCAAGCCCGAGCTTCTTCGGGAAGCACTTCTCCCTGCATCCCAATGACATTTCGGCCGACGGTGCAGAACGCTCGGGGAGACGTCGAAGCACCGTAAGCCCATCTAATAAAAATGAAGCTTTTCTTCTCCCGAAAGTTTTTAGATAGGCAAGGTAAAGGCGAGAAAAATAAAAAGCACAATCTACTAAAAGAAATAGAAAGGAAAGCACTAATCCTTTCCATCAAAAATTTTGGCAGAACGAATGCCTTGCTTCTTCTTTGCAGTTGTTCACGATCCCAACCCACCCACTTTCTTTGTCAAATTACATAGAAAAACACAAACATAACCAGCCCCCCCTTCCACACAAGCGACATGCACAGAACTCCTTGGACCTGCACAATAATGTTATCCTCCTCGGAGCGATCGAACACGCGACGACGACAACGACTCCCGTCAAGCGCAGTGCGTGACAGTTGTCAACCGCCGCTAATAAGTCACGTCATAAATGAAATTTTACTCCTCCATAAATATTGCATCTAATAAGTATTTAATGACCTGGATTTCAATCGAACAACATAAAAAACTTTGGACGCAAATTTCAACGGCAACGTTTACTGTCGTCGCCATCAGAGACAAACGGCAGTCTAGAAAGACTGCGAATCGTTCAAATGCGGACCTAATTATATAAAATATTATTATTTTGGGTAGTACGCAAATTATAATAATGACAATAACTTGAGAGCAAAGGGACTATTAAATCGTGGTATTTCTCGATTTCTAGCAGAGATCTTATATACTTTATTGGGTGATTAAATTATACAACTTAATGAAAAGCTAACATGTTGCTTATTTTAAATAGCGATAAGAGTCTCGCATAAAAACTATTACAGCGCATTTTACTTTTCCGTTCATTTCGTCGATTCCGTGAAGCGACAATACATCCGCCATTTGCAATCGCGTAAACACCCGGTCAGGAGAGACGATGATGTCAACTCGTTAGCAAATTTATTTCTCTACACGAGTAATTCCCTTGAATTAACGATTTTTGAACAAATATACGACATTCTGCTCGTAGTCTGTTCATAGTCTGTATAAATCATTAATAAAAACTTCGGAAACCATTTAAAGTAACGTCTTTTGAATATAATAATGTCAAGCTAATAAGATTCATTAAATTTTGCACAGTACGACTGGAAAAAATATATATTGATTGAATAGATCTGGCATCTGTAATCCATGAGTTAATTTAATATTTTATTTATCAAAGTCATGTTTAATTTGTTTTTGTTTATCTAGTTTTGAACTAGCTTGTTTTATTCATGATTTAAATTCTTTATCTTTTAAAAAATATTCTGTTTATTTTTAATATTTACAATTTAAAATAATAGTTGTTAGATCATTACTTTATAAATTAAAAGATGATAAGTCAACGTGAATTCAATTGTTCTTTTCCTTTATGATTTCTTTCAGGAGGCTCTCTGAATGGACAGACGCTTCTCGAGTTCTCCAATAGCCATGACAATCCGCACAGTTTGCGTGTGAAAGGTGCTACGCTCTGGGTCCAACTTCGTTTCCGTTCGCCCCTGGTACGTCAGTTCCGTCACCTATTCCACGATCGAAAGGTGACACTTTACGTGTTCCTGGCACAGAAGGACGTCAACGCCAGCGGATCGAGCGAAGGGTCTTCGTCTCGTTACAATCTTCACCTTCTAGCCTCGTCGCGCATCTCTTTTCGTCATGTGGGCTGGAAGAAACTCGACCTGCACGAGTCAGTGCGTCAGTGGTTCGCAGGTCCCCTTGGCCGTAAGTTCAGTCTCTTAATCGACTGCGCCGGATGCGGCTCACTTGTGGAGCCGATATTCTTCGAGACCGGCGAACCCTCTGGTAGCACCGAGGGGAATGGCGGTGGCCCCAGTCCGGGACGGCCGCTCCATTTACCTTCGACGCCGAGCGGTGCCTCGGTAAAAAGCATGAGGCCCTTTCTAGCAATCGTGACTGAACCCGTGCCCCAGCACCGAGTTCGCCGACGGGCGCTGGAGTGTGACAGCAAGACTACTCAGTGTTGTAAGCAGTCGTTGTACATCAGCTTCAAGATCTTGGAGTGGGATGATTGGATCATCGCTCCTCAGGGTTACTATGCTAACTATTGTATGGGAGACTGTGCTCGGAGGGGTCGAACTCCGGACACGTTTTCGAGCTTTCACACTCATGTGATTGAAGAGTACAAAAACCGCAACCCTTACGCAACTATCCAACAGTGTTGTGCTCCAACAAAACTGGCGCCGATGTCTTTGATCTATTTCGACCAAGACTCAAACATCATCAAAACCGACCTTCCTAATATGATAGTAGACGAATGTGGATGTGCTTAGGACCTAGAGCCATGTGTTGAGCCCTTATCCTTTTGCTGCTCCGTCGATGATTAGCGACGGATAGACGACATTGCCTGTCGAAGAAGACGAACGAGTCAAAGGCTAGAAAACGAGAAATATCACTTCCACGTGAAGTAGCCTCTTGTGACTTCCAGAAAAGAGTGAATCAACGCCCTAGCATCACCTGTCGGCGCTGAACTCTTTCATCAAACGCGGCTGTCATATTTTTTGCATTCCTTCATTGAGACTCCAAAAACCCAACATTCAGTCATTATCACCATTCTCCGTATTTTCTCCACCATTCTCATTGCAATGTATCTAATTTGTTCCAAGTCGTCATGGTTGTTTCAAATATATGGTGGTGTCTTGTTGTAGAAGTCAAATAAAAAGGAAAGATAATCAACATGTTAACTCTTTTCATTTCAAACTGGTCACGTAAACGACGACACCGCATCAGAGTTTAGAGAATGCAAGGAATCTTTTTCTGCAGTAAAGAAATGCCATGATAACTTTCCCAGAACTTTAAATAAAATTAAAAAAGTTTTTAAACATATTTGATGAAGCAAAGCTTTAAAGAGTGTGAAACATCATTTACTAATTTTAAACTGCTTAAAAAAAGAAGATGAGCGACCTCTGTGATAAAAAAAAAAAATGCAACCGATAATTCGGTTTCTTTTGTGATCTCCTTAAAAAAATGCCATTCCATATTCCATGGGAACCCTCCTACAACGAAATTCTTTTTTCCATGGGCTTGTTCTTGGAAAATCCGACCAACCTTAGACGATTGAACCAAGAGTAATTTCAGTTCCTCCCTGAATAAACTCGCTTAAAAGAATTTTGATTTCAACGTTTATTTTTAATTTTATTGTTTTCTTCATTTTTTGGAACTAAAAGTGATATCGGGTTTTCCCTTTTTTTAAGTTTTTTTTTTTAATTTTTTGTTTATTGGCATTAGTATGAATGAATGTGTTATTTGTAAATGTTATCGAATGATCTACTTAATAAGTTTTGATGAAGTTTATTTCGTATTAAGAACTTTTTAGAGAGTGAGAGAGAGAGAGAGAGAGAACGCGTGATAAGACAAACTCTTCTTTACCAAGTAAAAATCTTCGATGAAGAATTATTGGTTTAGCAGACGATAGACTCGAGTTTCCAGTCAACGACCACCAGAAGTCTTGCGCACAAAAACAAAATGGCGATCACATTCCTACCCACCGCTGGACTTCATTATTAGTTTACATTTTCCCTCTAAATGCCTTTATTCTTTCTGTTTTGATACAACTAATCAACAACGAAATGTTAAAACAAACTATGAATTCTAAAGAGCAAATGTAATTCTCAGTTTCTTGTTGTATAAATATTCTCTACAAAATGGTTAAATTTTAATTGTTTGCAAAAATAGTCAAGTGATTTAAAAGATATTCTTAATAATCTTGTGACTAAAATAAAGTTATAACACGTACAGTATGTTTTAAAATTTTTATGTAAAATAAGTTAATTGCATTTCTTTGTAAAAGAACAGTGATTTTAAGAGTTTGAGTACCTGAGTGGTGTCCCGAGAGAAAGACCTTTTTTCTATTTTTTGTTTTATTAATCAGATCTATTAATTATACTCTAAAACAATATTCAATGATATACATTGTGTACTTCTACATTCACATGGTCTAAACGGTGAAGTTAATTCAAAAGTGGGGGGAGGGGTGACCTTTCCTGTTATGTTGTTGTTGGTTGTTTTTTTTTGTTTATTTTTGTTTAAAACCGTTGACAAATAGGAAATCATTTTCTCCTGTAATTATTTAATGGCCGTCGTGTAAAGAGAAATTTCACCTTTCTTACTAGACGTTAAAAATAACAAGAATTCAATGAAAAAGGTCCAGTCTTAAATGACGTCACGTGATCAATGTCGTTTTTTTTTGTGTTTTTTTTTTTGTTAAAAAATACAGGGAATTTTTAATAAGAAAACAAAGTAATTACATTTCTTCAATCGTGTTTCTAAAGAAAGTGCAAATGTAAACAACTGATTATAAATAATCAAGTCTTACACAAGATTCCCTTAAAAAATTCATTTTGATTAATGCAAAAGCGCAGGAATCGAACTTCGCTCAGCTTCTTTCACTTCCAAAGGAGATTTCAATTTAGACATTAGAATTAACTTGACAATTTCTTAGAATGATTCTTATTATATTCTAGATCGACCTAAATAATGACTAAAGAAATCAATAATGAAATTTTGAATTAAAATGAAAATAAATAAATAAATAAATAAATAAATAAATAAATAAAAGAAAATTGAAATTTCATTCGGAAGTGTTTCCAAATTAACGGAAAGAGACTTGTTAATACCAAAGAAGAAAAGAATTAATAATGCAAATTTTAAAAACTGTTAATTTTATTTTCAACTCATTATATGAATTTTTTTAAATCTTCACCACTTGTTAATAGCGAATTTCGATTTTCCATTCCCGAAATAGGTAATCTGTTCAATAAGTTCTCTCTAAATTTATAAGCTTCAGTATTTTTTTCTTTAATTTTATTGATCTATTTTTTTATTTTGCTTTAAGCAAGTAAATTAATTTTAAAAATTTAAAATCCCGGTGTTTTTCAAGAATAAAACGTGAAATAAAATGAAGTACTGTTTATAAAATAGTATCAGGTTTTTTTTTCTTAAAAAAGGGAAAAGTAAAATAAAAAAAATTAAAGAAGAACGACTTCTTAAATTTTATTCCAAAAGTAAATTTCTTTAGAGATACCATTTTAGCGCTGAAACTCTGTACACATTTACTTTTTGTATTTTTTTTCGTTTTTGAATTCATGTTGTGCTCTTTTGTATCTGATACTGTTTTTGCATTGCCCGTTTCAGTGTCCTTCTGTGGTCTGATTTCATTAACAAATAAATATTTCCTAAGCTGTTTAATTTAATGGCATAATTATAGAGAAATTTTATTAAAAATTGTATAAATGAAGATTATTTGAGAAAATATGAAAGAGCGAGAGCTTGAGTGAGAGGTGTTTAAAACTGTTTAGAAGAAAAATAAATGAATTTTACAAGTTATTATTTTTTAATTTATTCTTTTGTTAAATCCTTTTGTCTGTTATTTATAAGCTTTTTGTTTTATTTTTTAATACCTATTGGTTCTGGTTTCGTTTCCCAGTGAGCATTTTGATTTTTTAAAGTTATTTTACTGTATTAACACTGTGATAAGACGGTCACATGTCAAAGGTCATGAAGAGTCATAGAACGAAGAATACACGTTTTAAAACATTTTCTAAATTCAGTTTTCTACATACACTTTTTTGCAAAAAAAAAAAAAAATAAAATAAATCATATGTAATATCCACATAATATAATGAAATTATTACCACGCGAACGTCATAGAATATTTTAAATGCATAGCTGCAAAGTAAAAGTTATAGGTTAATACGTTATAAGTAGTTCTGCTATGATGACAATACATCATGTCCTATACGTATTCGATTGGTGAAAGGTCTAGGGACGTTGCAGGCCAGAAAGAATTTAAGCAGCACTACTTATAACGTATAAACCCGTATTCTTGGGCTGGTTATGTTGCACAACAACGAGGATAAAGAAATGGCAGTGTGTGCAGTGACACTAGGGAGGGATGGTCTGCAGTGAATTTAATTATTTGCCTGTTAGAGAGGGATTTGTATACAATATTTCGTCCTGACGAGGTTATTTTTTCGAAATGCTTCGAATTTTTTTTTTTTTTTTTTTTTTTTTTGCACAAAAGTTGATGTTTTTATTTAAATGGAATTTTCGATAGAACTGATTTTCTGAAATAAGATTCGGAATGAAAGAAAAGTCTCTCGGCAATACGGTTTTCTTGAACTTTTAAATTAAAAATTCACGCTGTGAATTGCTTTAATTCTTGTGATACTGGTAAAAAAAATTGTTAGAATTTTTCAAGGAATGCTTAGTTTTTAATAGAAATTATTTCTTACAAATGCAATTATTTATATTAAAAATTGTTACAGGGTCACAATGCTTGATAAGGAATTATATCTTTTGTCATGTTAAAATTTGAAATTAATGAGATCATTTCCGCACAATAATTAAATAGAATAATAAAAAAATCTAACCTGTATTGCAAAATAAAATTTCATAAGCATTCTTAATGAAATTATTTCTCAAAAAAAAACAAAAACAAACAAAACAAACAAAACCAGATGTATATATAACGAAAAAGAAATTCCTAGTGAAAGATGACGATAAGCCATGGTCTGTTCCTTTTTGTTTTACTATAGAAGGGTGAGCATATATATTGATATGTTTGAAAAGTTGATTGTAAAGAAGCTTTTACAACTAAGTCCTTTCAATTACAGGGTATTTAACTAGAGGTATATAAATGTCAGATGCCGTTGTATAACTTATTTTTATGTTTAACTGAGATTTTTCTTTTCACTATTCTGTTACCAAATGCAAAATCTGCCAATATTTCTTTCCATGTATAGTTTCCTGTGATGTCTGTCAAACGAAATAAAGATAATTGTTGTTTTAAATTGAAAAGGCTTCTTATCGGTTCAATGTTATGTATAATTTTTGTATTGGTTTATAATAATTAAGTTCTTGTCAACATTTAAAACTGTGTTTTTCGTTTTGTATTTAGACCAACTTGTAAATTTTATTTTATTTTATTTTTTTAATATTTTTATCTGTATTTTTTGCCGATCTTCCTCTATATAAAGAGACTAAAGATTAAATTTGAACATTCTGTTTGATTTAATAAAATACTGATGTTGTTCCGAAGTTATTCAATGTGAGTTTTATCTTTAAAAAAAAAAAAATCCAAAAAAAAACAAACCAAAAACAAAACAAAACAAAACAAAACAAAGCAAGATGTTATTGAATATTTTGTTCTAGAACTTAAAGAGAGCATTTCTACTAGACAAATCTTGTATTGTGAATATTGAAACGAGGATTGTATTGTTCAATAAACTCGATTGTTCATTGTATGTTTCCGTTTTGAACTAAGTGTTATCGATTAGTTTATGGACAGAAACTTGTGTACGATCTCTGACTGATATTAAATGTGTTAAACTATCTGAAAGACGTTTCTCGAAGTACTTCATTGTTTTTTATGTTCTTTGTTTCTCTCCTTGTACTGGCGAATAGAAGAACCCAGGGTGTTGCCGTTTTTGTAAAAGGTGGTGTTTTTCTCAAGGGTAAACCCTTTGGTGCGTTTCTCAAGGTGAGCCTTTCTAAGAAATGCCCGGATATTTTCTCAGTAACCCTTCCCTTCCTCATGGGACATTCAATTGATCAAGATGTCCTCTAAAAACTTCTTCCGTGTCTGGGCTCATTAATGGGCTTCGGGTGAGAACACTTCCTGCTGCCGTTGCTCTGTTTCATCGTCGACTCAATGGAAGATGCCAGCTGGAAGACAAAAGCGAAGGCTTTTTCATCGATACCATCAAGTCAGACTTCTTCTTCCGGTAACACAAAAAAATGGCTACCAGTCCCAGTGAATTGATTTCCGAGTTGATCGGGGAACTCGTTGGATGGAGTTCAAAAGTCTTTTTGCCCGCGCCAAAGAAAGGACGAGGGCCGATGGACAAGAAAAGTTAGTGCCGACCGCGTTGGGGAAGGGGGACCCCGAGCACTTCTAATGGCAAGGAAGAAAGCAGTTTTTTTTTCTTTTTTATCTTGGGTAGTCCAAAAAGAAAATAAAGCGAATAAGAAACCTGCATAATTTTCACCCCTAGCCCGTGCAAACCTCACGCAATGGTTGCTACCAGTGAAGAGGGGAGGGGGGGAAAAAGAAGAACAAGTAAAAGACCCGTTTTGAGCCACTGAAAGGTGCAGCCACATATGGGAAGAAAAAAAGAGGGCACCACTGTCACAGGAAGTCCAGTGTTGGGAAGGCTCATTGACAAACGGACGGGGAAAGAGAGCATGCGCGAACCCAAAGAGGACCCTCGAGCCCAATCTGACCTCGGAAAAAGGAGTCTCCAAAAAAAACTTCTAGCGGGACAGAAAGGGCAAAAGCGGGCCCACCCCTGCCTACCCTTGCCCAAAAACGAATCACAAAGAAGCGAACGAAGATCTTCGACGACTCGTACATGGCTAGGTATGCAGCTGCCTTTGCAAGATCCTCACGAGCGGGCACCTGTTACACTCGCTTTTGGCTTTTTTCCCTATGGTCTTTGGCTATTTTTTACCCCATCTCCTCTCAAGAAGACAACTCTTGTTCACATATTTCAAAATCATTATTAATAAGGCTCAAAATTAAACGTGGATTTCTTAAATTTTATTTCAAAACTCAAACCTTATTAAATATTAGCTAATGCGGATAATAATTTCTTTTCGTAAGTACGATATGTATATATAAATATCTCCCTATCATAACGCACAATATGGTCACTTACATCTTTAGGGACACAGGTAAAACTAGATCGTGTCTCTCCTGTACGAATGATCTTAATACAATCCACTATGAATGAAAAAAAAACTCCTCCCATCTTCTTTATACCTTCTTTAACCCCCCCCCCTTCTCCCTTTACCTATGCCTCTTTACTACATTTAGACCGGATTACTTTGTCGTAGTCTTCCGCTGCTTCGCCTGAAGACCTTATTCATGAGGCGGAAGAGCAAACGAGAAAAACAAGGAAACGTGAACAAGCAAAAAAAAAAAAAAAGGAAAAAGAAAAAAAAAGAAAGAAAGAACTAAAGAAAAAATTTAAAAATCCTATTAGAAACAGACAACGTTCTTTTATCAATGACATCTTTCGGTTAAGATTATACATAGCCTTTTAATTATATTTTCATTTCTTCAAAAGATGGTGCAAACTTCAGTCCTCTTCTTCAGTCATGTATGTTCAGACTGGATTCATGGACTGACTATTCGAGCCATACTGCCTTATGGCCGAGCGCAACACGCAGTACATAAGCTTAATACATACGAGGGATCAAGTACGGCCTTGTCGACGCATTTGTTTGGTCATGTATTGAAGGAGGAAATGACTAGTAGATTGTTATCGCTATGAAATGATATTACGGCCGATGACTGCCAAAGACTTTGACGTAGTGGTGGTTTGGTCATTATACGAGCGATGATGCAATCGTGTTATTTAATCACGGATGCATTTTTTTTTCTGTTCAAAGGATAAGTGATATTTTACTGGTACTTTTCCAAAGAACTCAAAATATGTTAATATTCAAACCGTAATTCGAAGAAAGGGAACGCTATGTTCGTTACTTAGAAAACATTTAATAACGTGTATAAACACAGACGCCAATAACATGAAATAAATTAACTCGAATAATAGGATAATCAGAAGATAACGTATATTAAGCTTCATAAATTTAGTCTTTATTAATTTTATGTTGTTTAAGTAAAATAAAGAAAGCTATAAAATTTCTTTCTGACTTGCCAGCTATTGTGCGAATTACGTAATTGTAAGTTAAAAAGCAAAGAATAAAGCGAAGGAATTTTAGGCCAACTTAAGTCTCTTGAAATGTTTATGATAACTGCAGTGAAAATTCCAAAAAAACATCTACCTTAACTAAGGTGAAATGGCATAAATGCGACGTAAATAAGGGAAATGTGATGTAAGGTAAATCTGATGTTGGCACCAATGGGTGAACTAAGAGTAAATAGTAGCAAAATAAGTTGGCAAATGAATAACACATTTGGGAACTGTAACAAACAATGTTATGACCCCTTTTAAAAATAGAAAAATGAAGATAACGTGAATTTATTTTTTTTTATAAAATATCTATAGTTCTCGCTAAACTCAGAAAGCTAGCTAATCTTAATAGTCAATATAAATCTTAGGCAGTGTCTTTGGAGACAATATTATGGCTTTGGAATGGACAATATTACTCCTTGTTTTTCTAAGTTTTATTTTTAATTATTAATTTTTAATTTTTTTAAATGGACATTCTAATAACGTGGCAACCGTAAAAGATTATGAGTGAAACATTGTCGTAAAAGTTTGTGGATGAAAACTATTGTTGCAAATGGTTGTAAGTAAAACCATTGTCGAAAAGTTTTATGTATAACGGTAGAGATGCAAAAACATACTATAGTCCTTCCAGGCTTTTATTGCCCGAGATATGATTGGCATATCAGTTGGTATGTATTGTTTAATTTTTTGTAACTGTGTCCAACAATTGAAAAGGCCATCACATTTCGGGCTGTAAGGCTGGATGGACTATAACCGTAACCCGAGAGAGAAGGCCTCTGCGATGAAACGTAATACATTGTTACATCATTGTAGATAGGGGATTGTTATTCGTATTTCTACAAATAATAAGCCATAAATTTGCCTTAACTCTGATGATGTGACAATGTATTACTTTTCAACGCAAGGCTTTCTCTCTCGGTGGTTACACTATAACTCCTTAACCATTGTTTTACCCCATGTTTCCTTACTTTACATTTCAGAGCAAATTAACCTAAGATAATGATTTTGTAACAATTAAATAAGCGAATGGGTTCAGAGCAAACTGCAGGTAATTACCCAGTCCAAAAAAAAGATCTATTTTAAAAGTGTAAAATATTTTATTACTAAACATGAAGGAGATTAATTCAAATAGGAAGCAGACCAATTTTTTTTTAAAAAGTGTGAAGGAACACGCAAAGATTCTTTATATTGCTTTACAATACTTCCAATTAGGTTTGAAACTAAATTTAATAGAAAACACTTTAATAGACGTTCCATAATACTCAAATTTAAAATAATAGCATCCTTATGTACGGTGTAGCAAATCTTTCCGATCAACTTCTATTTTAACCCTATATCTGGTGCAGTTTCACGTTCGAGCTAATGAAAATTTTCCTTCCGTCCCCTTTTTTTAAATTAAAGGTAAAAATAAAAAGAATAAAATCCAAGTCTGAGGTTCACAATAAGAGTAATTTGTCCGCGGGAGCACATTTTTCAAGGCACCTGTTGTGCGGGGCACGTGTCCACTCAAAATGGCCGCTCGAAGTGTCCACGCTTTGGCAAATGACCCTTAATGGAGGCCCCACGTGCAAGTGGGACTGACCAGACTGGACCCTCAATGACTTTTGCCCCCAGAAATGACCCATGTTTTTCCATCCCACTCAGGGGGTCTTGACCATCGACTGGCCACGCGCCCTGACCCTCACATCCGACACAACTGCCCACCGCCGGCCATTTGTCACTAAAATTGCCTGCAACGACGCACTCTGGTGACCAATACCGAGAATATACTGACCGAGACCCATTTGTCATGGCCAAAACTTAATTCCATCTTAAAGGGGTTTGTTTAAAATCTAAATTCTATTTATTTTTCCAGAATAAAACATGAATTAATTACGCATCAAAATTTTTTTCATTTTTAAGAGTTTTCAATATGAAACTTTATAAAGATATATTTCAATAGGAATCCCCATTATGATAACTCTAGAAGTGTAAGTGGCATAGCTGAGTTTTGCACTTAAACTTATTTAACTTTTAAGTGTACAATGATGGAGCTACCAAATTAGTTCGTAACTCCTATTAAAAATTCTTAATTCTTACTAGTGATTGCGTGTTGTAATTAAAGCATGAAAAGTGGTTTCTACCTGCATCACAAATAACAAAAGATATGTCATTCCTTTTTGTTAAATTTCTCTCTCTTTTATAGTCCCGGAGAAAGTTCATCTAATAAAAATTTTATCAAGGTAGAAGAGAGGGGCAAAAGTACATAGTATGGATTGCGATGGTGAAAGTGCTTGGTTCTTCTTTGAAACACTATGAGAAAGCAAGGGAATTGGGGTAAAGGGACGATGACTTGAGGTAAGGGGGAATTACGGGAATGCTGTTGGTAGGGTAGAAAGCATATTTCGGGGGAGGGATGGTTATAAAACATGAAAGCGTTACTCTGGTGAGTGTTTCAAGGTTCCTTCTGTCTGAAGTGGTGGTGAGCCTCATCTTTCCCAATTGCATTACACAACTATAATCATTAAGTCGGTCTAACACAGAGTTGTTGACCACTGTATCAGTACAAACAGTGGTGGTCATTATGACTGGGCCTCGAGCAGTCTCCACGGGGAACCCCTCGTCTATTGGTGAGGGGGAGAGAGAGAGAGAGGATTGGTGGGAGAGGAGTTGCTGGTCCCCCTTCTCTTTTTTTAATTCTTTTTATATATATATATTCTTTTGAATTCTCTGAAGCAAGGGTCGGTACTTGTCCGTGGTCATCTGTCTCCAGCTTTGCCCCCTTTCACTGTCCCATATCCTCTTTCCCCTCCACAACTCCTATTTCCTCCTGTTGACACTAGAGGCGCTTTTTTTTATCCTAACCACTGAGGAGCGGCGTGGATTTTTTTCTCCTTTTTTGCGCTCTCTCTCTTCTTCTTCTTCGGTGCAATTGTCCAGTAGAAGCCGAAGACCAGGTGAGGAGGACGGCCAAGGTCATCACAAAGGTGCCCCCATGTTCTAGTGCCTCACCTTTCCTCCCTCCCTCAACTCCTAACCTTGCGAGAGTATCTCATGACTAAATTTGCATGGGTAAAAAATATCCCACAGTGCTTTGCGAACTGGTTCTGAAAGGCATGCGTAATACACTGCTGCGTTCACTAGGTGACCGGTTCGGTCCCTGCTGGTTTTGCCTTGTACGGTGTGGAGCTTTTTTTAGGAACAGATCCTCCACTGATAAAATTCTAGCTCACGTGCATGACGTCACAATTGTTCCACTTTAACGGGATAAAAAAGAGCCACCCCTAACCCAATTTTTGGACTCTCCTTTTTTCTAAGGGGAAACATCTTTGAATCGAACCAGTCGATTTGAATGAAATTGCAAGTGAATGGCGTATCAGTGTAGCTTAATAAAAATCTTAACTTCAGCTTTGTTATGTGAAGAATTTTATATAAAGTTGTCTTATCAAATCTTTTCTTAACTTCGTTATCCAGTGCTAGAAATATGTAGCTTTCTGGAACAAATATATTTTTTTAATATAACTCATTTATTTAATTTGCATACTTTTTTTAAGAGAATTCACTTTTTTAAAATAGAGACTGCAGTATTTGGTACAACCGTTAAATTTATTTCCTAAAATAAACTAAATACGTTCTTTATTGAATCCAAATTTAGCTATAAAATTCACATTGATCATAATGTTTCTTACCTAACGCGGCAGTTATCGTTAGTAGCCAATCGTTGATTTCAAGTTTTAAGCAATTGATTCTTCGAACTGTGAACCCCCCCTTCCCATGAACTATGTTTCAAAGTTTACTTATTTCTTTATATGATCCATTTAGATATTAATTTTCAATGAAGTGTAAATAAAGTTATAACTTTTAGATGGAGGCATGCATTAGGATTTGAATACAATCTTTGAATCTACAATGTCTTAGAATATAATCTATTTTGTGAATACAATATCATTTAAAATAACTTATATTTATTGTTAATCTAGCTGTTATGATAGTTATTCGCCTTCTTTAAAGAAGGTGTTAATGGGTCCGATACTCGTTACCTGAACGAATCAAATTTCTTGCACTTCAAGATCCAGTGATTTCATTTTTATTTTTATCTTTATTTGATTTAACGAGTATTTATTATACAAATATTAATAGTCAGAGGCTTAAAATTAAAAAAGAAGCTTTCATAAATGCTCGAGATTAAAACTGAAATTCTTTCCTGCTCCTCTCCTTCCAAATACATATGTAATGTCTATTAAAGTTTCACATAACATTTCAGAGGAAGATTCTTTTTATTTCCATTAGGTACATGATTTCTAGTTTCCGTTCTCGATGAACTCTAAAGGGAACGCATGACTTGAATACTATCTTTTGCAATACGGGGTGTTTATATTAAACTGGTACACTGTGGAGAATCTGTAGGGGCAGTCTACAAACCAGAATAACACCAAGTTTGGCACAGGGACTAATGAAGATATGGAATGAAGGACTCTGCGAAAAACTTTTGAAGATACAGATGTATTAATTGATAGCGACCCTTTACAAGTTATTGCAGATTTTAAATTCACGAAGAAAGGCAGCTACATTGGAGTGGTGAGCGTAAAACAACATCACAATTGTGGAGGCATGGCGAGCAGGGTTGGTCTTCGGAAAGTCTTTCTGAACTGCCCCCTCGGCCTTATAGCCCATTGGCGCTATTATAGCCAACATTAATGACGATTTGCATTAGAAGCTTTTAAACTAACTCTTGCCTTGTATGCTAATTAAGCCAACTTAGGCTACTGCAGCATCACATTCCTCCATATCGGCGACATTTTGAACAACAGAAAATTTTTGTGGAATCGTCTTAATTATTAATACATGATAACATTTCGAATGGTACAGTTAGCAGACTCTATATCTAAGTGGGAGATATAGAGGGTGTTGGTAGAGTGCGATACAGATACTCGTAGATCCGAATTGTTTAAGTATATTTACCAACACTTTGTAAAGTATATTTATAGACATATTTAGAGATAAAATTTTATATGCAGTAATATCAGTGTTCGATAGTAAGCCGCTTTAATATTTTTAAATAATCTTCTATTTCCACAGGCTTTCTGAATTAAATCGAGGCATTTATCGTGCAGCATTTCTAGGACTCAGAAGAAATGAGAGCCAATTATTCCCTATGCTAAAAGCCTCGATTAAAATTCAGTCTCAGGACTTTTCTTAAATCATTAATTTAAATTTAAATTTTAAGACTATTGTGCCAAGAATACACAGTCAATTGAATATTCGTTGCTTTTAAGAATCCATGGTGGCCCAAAAATGATTACATACTCCTGCAAAAGAAAAATAAACTATAAAAGTTGTAACACTAAATTCATACAGACATGAAGGAATGAATATGACTCCTCTAAAAGATGTTCAAAGTGATTATCATAAACGTCGAGATACTTTTGAATATGGCGAACGGTTGCTCCTATCCATTTCCCTAGCAAACTCTTATCAAGTAATCTTCTACATCTAGGTAGCAGTAAGTGTCTTTTTCGATCGGGGTAGTCTTTATTCAAAGAATGTAATAATCTTGGGACGAAAACTTTCGATTTTGCTGTTACGGAAAAAGTTATAGAAACATCTAGTAATGTATGTATAAAATTTTTGGCCACTCTATATGTCGCTGTTCAGTCATTAAAATGAACTTATTTTAATAATACTCCACCGACTTTGAAAATAACTTGAAAGTACAAACCTCGTATCATATACGACTTAGATTTAAGTCACTTTTAAATTTTTTTGAATTTTGAGACAATTTTTGTTGTCTCATTCCCTATTAATTATCTGTTAAAAGGATATTTTTGAATTGAGGCTGATTCTTAAATAGAACAGTAGTTATATTAATTTCATTTTTAAAATGCTAAATCAATATAAACCTAATGAAAAATTGAAATCTCAGGGAAAATTACCTTCATAAGTTATATATTTTTACACTTATATATAGTTATATCATAAAGCCCCCTCACCCTCATAAAGTTTTCAAAGAGGTGGTAAGAGGACATTCTCTGAACTCACTTGTTAAGCATGACAGACATGTTACGTAAAAATTTCATAAGATCGTCTATGTACAATCTGAGTTGTTCAAATTATTTTGGTTAATATTTACGATCACCCTGTATAATAAACACCCGTTAAATATATAAAGAGATGTGACTAATTTAAGCCTTCAGCCTCCTCTATGTAAGGGAACTTTAAATATTAATTAGGTATTTCAGCGCACATCTTAATATTAATTCTTCTATTGATGATATCACCCCTTTTCGGTAACATTAAAATTACAGAGCCCCTTTAAGAATCAGTACTGGACATCTTCATAAATAAGTATACAGTATTTGCAAGATCGATAAATAAATTTGTCATGTAAAATTTGTTATTAAAATGTTCCAACTTTACCTGTTTACTGATATAAATTTGTAACAATTACTTTATATTTATGAAAATACGTGTTCGTGTTCACTTAGTTCTTTAATCCGAACAGAAAGAAGTGAATTTCTTGTGACGAATTGAATACGTGTCAGAATCATTAAAATTATATGCGAATAAGCGAGAAGAGGAAGTAGTGTAAATAAAATTTTGGTAACCTAATTTTTGATCCCTTGCATTTTTTAAGACGGTCCCTGACTACACACTCAAAGGTGGTGGAGACACAGAAGCCGTTGCTGTAATCAACTGTTAGCGTCGAGCCTCCCTCCACCTGTTGCCTGTATAGGAGCCGTGGTGCGATCGCACCGTCCCGCGTGGGGGTCACAAGCAAGGGTCCCGTTCGACCAGTGTCCCCCTCCTTCCCTCCTTCCCATGTCCACTGGGATTCACACGAACCCTGTGCCGTCGGCTAGCGAACCATTGACCGAGCCGACTCGACCGAAAAGCGCCCTCCATCCGTCCCATAATTCTCTGTTCGGATTCTATTTAAAGAACGTGCAGTGGACCGTTCCTCCTCCTCCTTCAACTCTCTCTCCCTTTTCCCTCACCACCACCCCTCTTGTCCTCTGTCATCTTTGCCATTGGCTTTCCCTTCTTTCTTTTTTTTTTCCTTATTACTATTTTTAAACGCAACTATTAGTGATGGAATTCTTATTTAATAATTTAAGAAGACTATAACATGATTGATTACAGTAAAGGTCTTTAATAAAGGCTAATTAGAAGAAAACTTTGTTCATTATTATTTTATAAAGCATACTGCTATCCTATAGTTAAAAAAACTGTAATGGAGATAATGGGTGTAATGGTAAGCGTGACTTCTTGTTTTGGGTTCATGACTGCAAACTCACGCAGAAGGCACGCTTCACAGTGCAGTAATGGCTTTGCAGATATAGATAAAACTGCTAGCCTCCAAACTCGGAATACTACGTACTCCAATATAGAATTCTTAAATTTGAAAAGAAATAAAATTTTTCTTAAACTTCCTATATGTATAGATGCACTATTCCATTTTTTTTAATGATCCATCTGCCTTCATCCTTCTACGTTAATTCTACAGTACCCAACGATAACGGCATCAGAATAAGAATTAATAAAAAGAAAAAACGCAATGTTGTCCTTCAAACATGAATATAATTATGATAGCTCTTTAGAATTTACAGACGTTTATAATTTTCCCAAAATTTAAGTGAGCCTTACGAGCATGTAAATTCTACAGCTGAATTTAAAATTCATTTCGCATTAGCACTTGTCTTCATAAAGAAAAATGACATATTTTAAATAATAGTACTGGCATTTACCTGAATGTCTTCTTAAAACTTTAAATAACGACTTTATATGTAGTTAAAAATGCCAAATCGATTATTTTAATTCATAGCTGACGATTGCTTTTATTTTACACATATCCTTAAGAAATATATCTTTCAGAAATCCAGAGAAAATCTGATCATTCACTTGGATAGTAGGAGGGTTGAAAGCTTTCAAGAAACAGGTGGGTAACGTTTCATTACAGAGCACCTTGTCCTTCGATTTTTGATTAATATCTTCCCCAACCAACCTGTTTTTTTATGGGTCAGTCTTTATTAACCCAACGGCTTCCATAGTGACTAATGTTTTGTCAAGCGTCCTACCACCTTGGCTAGCTTTGCTTCTTCATAGAGTATTACCTGTCAATCAAGCAACAACAACTCGTTTTGAAAAATCTATTTTTAAATTCTTTTTATCTGCTCTAGTTCGGTGGAAACGACCGTCTTTTAAGAAAGAATCAAAAAGTGTGATTTTCCAGTGAAAAAAAAAGCTCAAAAGTTACGTCTACGTGAATAGCTTTAAAATATCGCGAAAGGAAAAATGCTTTGAAGAACGATTCAAAATAACATTTCTTCTGAAAATGGACGGGGTCGAAATCCACAACTTGATCGTTAAAGCAGCACTAGTAATTACATAATCATTTGTGTTTGTTTGTTTGGTTGGTTGGTTGGTTGTTTCGTTAGTTTTATGGGCGCGTCGACAGCTAGGTCATTTTGCGCCCTTTCACATGACTAATATCTGTACACAATCCAAGAATTCAACATGATTTTTTTTCTTTTACGCATTTCGGGGACAAGCACAAACATCGATGCCCACGGCGGGGTTCGAACCCGCGACCCGACGGATTCAAGAATTGGAAGGCCTACGCCCAAGTTCTCTCGGCAATGATGTGTGTGTTTGTGTGTGTGTTTGTTTTAAAGAAATACTGCATTGGCCGACAATGGACTGCATTTTTGAAGATCATTAACTTAATCTAAATTAGCCTTTATTAATCTAACTCCTAACCATTTTTTAAAGCACAAATGAATTATACGAGCACAATCTGCGTAGGCTATATACGAATATTTTTTTAAATGTTGTATAAATCCAGAAAATACAGTCTTTGACAAAAAATCGATGCATATTGAAGAAATGAACCGATCGTAACGAAACTTCATAGGCAAACACTTTTCGACAGCATATCCAAATGATCAAAAGTTCGCAGATGTCTCTGGGTAGGGTCGGAGTACCATCTCGGTTTCGGTCTGGAGTGATATTTCGTTTGATAGTCGGTGCGTTGAAAACATTCTACGACCTACTGTGCTGCAGATCGTTTTTGCGGATTCTGAGGCTTACCTTTCAACAAGGTAATGCCAGCCACAAAGAACATGCCTCTCCACGGATTGTCCCGTGGTTGGAACACACGGCCTTTGCCAGGCATGTCTTGCTTATATTCAGCACATTTGGGAGGTGATTGGGCGTCAGCTGCGATGACAAGATATCATTAGAACACCAACCAAAAACTTTATGAATTCAAGCTACGTCTTAAAACAATCTGCATCATAGCCAGAAGTGAACCAATGCCATATTTACTTGTTCAGTCTCTAACCTTTTCTGTGCGATAAATTTTACAATTGTTCTGAACAACTAAACATTTCTTCTTTTATAAGTAAATTCATGTAGTTCTTTGTGTGTCGTGCTGTTGTCCAGAGAGTTTATACGTAGGTTAATTCTATCTTAGAGTTCTTATCGACGATAAATTTTGCGACCTCGATGTTGGATTAGAATTTTTTTATGGCACCTTAGGGCGCGAATATGCATTGTACCTGAGCTACATGTATCTTACAAATTAAATAAATCTCCTAACTATTAAGAATATCTCTGTCTGAGAGAGGATTTTTTGTGGTTTTATTCATTGCAATACAAGAAACGGTCAATAATGTTCCTCAGTTGACACTCTCGAACTTAAATATTTCTCGTTTGTGCATGACATGTGCTTGAATTTCGAGTTATTTTAAAGCTTATTTTATAAATAATTTGTCGAAATTCTGTCGAAATTTTATGGCAGCCTTATAAGTAAGAGAGCAAATTTAAACATATATTTTAAGTTAAGTGTAAGATTACTCCTGCCCTATTGGATGAAGCCTTGCTTGCACAATGTACGAGTTCCTCAACCTGAAGAAAAGATATACGGGGTGTGCCATTTAACCTGACATTGTTTGCCCAAGTGGTGTTTTCCTTGATTGTTCATCTACTTGATGCGCTGTTTTGCCCTTTTTTGCTCCAAACTGAAGATCTTATAAAAAGAAAAGAAATCAACTGAAAATCAAGTTTTTGGTAGTTTTTCTTGCAAAAACTACTCCAAAATCAAAATAACTCAAAAATACGCATCATACAAAAAAATTAAAAAAATACGTGTTTTTAAAAATGCTATCCATACAAAAAAGCTATTATAGACATTCTTATTCTACTTTTTGATGGTCTTTAAGAATCTAAAGTCAGAATTTCAAAAATCCTAAATTTTCTTCATGCAAGTAGTATTGCATGTGTACAATAAAGTTTTGAATTTTTGAAATTCTGACTTCGGGTTCTTAAAGACGATCAAAAGTAGAATAGGAATATCTCTAAGACTCACCCTCTATCTCTTTGTCAAATAAAATTGGGTTCAAAACTTTAAAAGTTCCACACTTTCTGTGTCTCTATCTCCTAAACGGTTGGATCATTGGAAAATACACCAAGAATAAAGCATTTCTTAAATGTTGGGTAGAATTTGACAATACCATTAAAAATAGGAGTTCCTATTTAAGATTTCAAAGGTGCTCCCTCCCCGACCCTCAGAAGCTAGGGGTGGGAGGTCGAGTTTGGTATCATTGGATAGCTTTTTTATTTTTTGTATGATGCGTATTTTTCCAGTTATTTTGATTTGCCAGCTTAAATGGGACACCCTGTATAAAGACGAATGTGCCTTTTCCTTTTATCTATATATATAAAAGAAGAAACTGAGTGAGTGAGTGAGTGATCAACGCACAGCCCAAACCATAAGGCTTAGGAACTTGAAATTTTGTACAGAGGTTCTTTACAAATTGAAAGTGAGCACTAAGAAGGGGTTTTTCGAAATTCCTAAGGGAAAGGGGGTTGAAAGTTTGTTAACACATTAACTGGTGTTGCACTGTATACTTATCACATTAACTGGTGTTGCACATTAACTGGTGTGGCGCTACATAATTAACCATATTAACCTCTTTTAGGGAGGGGGTAACAAATTATTAACAACGAGCATAAATATGATTATGCAATGACAGGACATAGATAAGGCAATGTTTATCGAGGAGGCTAAGAAATCACACGGGTCTCCCTTGAGCTCCCTAAAAACGTCCAGACGACTGGCGAAAACTTGTGTTTGGCAAAAAAAGATAAAGAATTAGTATTGATCAGTGAAATTTGCAACAGAAAGATAAAAAATATCCGGGCATTGGAAACATCTGAACGCAGAGCAGGAGGATATAAGAGGAAAGGGAAATTTTAAAAGATAGATCTAAAGTATCCAACAGAACAGAACAACAAGAGGGTAAGTAAAGTCCCGGAAAAAGCGTGCAATATAAGTAGGCTCATTAAGAATGATTATTTCATCCCACCTCTGAGAATTATAAAACAAAATTGAATTTGTAACAATACGTAGAATTCCTGTTGTTCGGGCTTTTCTTAGAAGTTAACATTTTCTTGGAAATATTTAATAATGATCAGTAACTGGAGATAATGGAGAGTTAGCAGACTATTCAGAAAGAGTGAAAGATGACAGAGGACGCAGTCCCTTCGTTCGAGCTACAGTTGACAAAATAACCGATAACAAGGCATACATGAACTCAACTCTTCAAACAAACAACCATACAGTATTATGTCCTATAAAAATCTTTCGAAGGATTATAACAATAATTCATATCTATCGAAATGCCAGCAAAGAAATGAATGAGTATTGGGCAGAGATGACAAAAAGTTATCCGGGCATCGGAAACATCTGAACAACTGCTTCGTCTATAAACGGAAATTGTAGAATTACTGAAAACAAATTTATTATTTAACTTCATGAGATTGTTCTGTTTAACCTACAAATGTAATTATCTCGGGCAACGCCGGGTGCGTCTGCTAGTACGCCAATAAAAAATTAAGATATTCCTTTACATTCTGTATATGGACGATCCTTCGTACTTTATTTTAATATCAGATATGTCCTAAAGTTCTTGGCATCTTATAATCGAGTAATGCACCAGCAAATTTTTTATAGTGTGATCTGAATATTTCACTGTAGAACTTCTTCACTAAGAATGGTCTCATTATCGTTGTTGTAGTTGGTTTGAGGAAATATTAAACAATTAATAACTGATAATATTAAATATTCTTAAGTGCAGCAACGATTCACTCTGAACAATACAAGTTCTGTACTAATAACATGATCTTTATTTATATCTATAATATATTCAATCTAGCAAAAATGAGGAAAATGGTCGTATTTATACATTTTAAGGATGGTAGTGAATAGGGCTATGGAGAAAAGTGCACCTACAGAGAGAATAGGATGGTCAGTCTCTTTACTCTCATCAACTCTTCACTTTGGTAAGTGTTCAACAGGTTTTTGTAAGGTGTATATTTGCTTTACTTAAGATAAAGGTAACAAAACGAATTCCAACTACACCATCCCCTGTAAAGGCAATAGTCCCTTTCCTGTCGTTCAAATAATGGCGATGAGATTGGATTAATGGATGGAAATTTAAAATTTTCGGTATGATTCATTCAATGCAAAGAAAGCGGCTTTCAAGTGAATGTTTTTCTATCTTTTTTCTTTTAAATATGATTAAATATGTAAAAAATCCATGGATCCACGTTATGTGGACTTGTAAAAAAAAGTAAGCTCTTGGTATGAATTGTAAAGAATGAACTTGAAAAGTAACATTGCCAAAAGTCCTTTAATTTGATATTTGTCACCAACACTCCTTGGTAACTTATCGTTTTTAATCTTACTAAACGATTTAATCTCCTACTTCTTTAAATCCATTCACCAAAATAGATTGACAGAAGTATTTGCTTCATGACGTAGCGATTACATTCAAATTCCAGTAAATACGATGGCATTCCTATTGTGAACTTCTTAAGCCAATAATCCTGCCTATGTATACTATACATAGCAAATTCTGGGTATTAAGACTATTTACATGTCAGGAAATCTAACTCGCATAAATAACTCCATGACAAGAGTAATAAATTCTTCTGTGAGTGGCACCATCAAAGATAATGTATGTTCTTAGTGAAAGCGGAAGTAAAAGCATTTGAGGAAGAAGTAGAATAAATGACAATTAAGCATTATAAAGAATATCCGAATTTGACTAATTATACTTCTTTATTTCTTTGCTAGGTTTCTCGTAGATAGTCAAGCCCCCATTATTCAAGAAATATCCCCAGAGGAGTTTTCTGAGAACGTAATTAAAATATCCAAATCGAGAAAAATAAAGTCTCCTACGACATCTTTATTTATGAACTGGATGGAATAAAGGGACATTTTCTTGTAATTATTATGAATCTTTAAAATACAATGGTGCTCAAAAGTTTAACAACATATGTCGTATCTTCAAATGTTGCAAACCGATTTTAATGAACGATATAGAATAACTGCATTGTATGGTGAAGCATTAGTTAGTGTATGAATAAGATGAAAGATTTCGTACATAATTTTAAAGATATTCAGTTTGAAACATGGTTTGAATGGTTTGATCACGAATGTTCGATGGTGTGACACTTTCATAGGGAGCCATCTTCTAATAGTCTGAAGCAACTATATCATAAATTCAGCAAAATGCACCTCTTAAAACTGAATGTCACCCCCTACCCCAAATGTAAGAGTGATTTGCATGATTGGCTTTCAAATTAAACAGGTACACTACATGATCAAAGGAGTTGGGACACCTGTTGCTCTACCGTAAAGCCGCAACAAGCTTCAATCAGTAGTGTGTAGGACCATCCCGAGCTGCTATCACTGCCTCCACCCTACATGGCATACTGTCCACAAGTTTACGGTATGTGTCCACAGGCATTGACCTCCATTCCTCGAGAAGTGTCGTGGTCAGTTCCTGGACAGATGTAGGGCGAACCATCCTGGATCTCACACGTCATTCCAATTCGTCCCAAAGATGTTCTATGGGGTTGAGATCAGGACTCTGGGCGGGCAATCCAGTTCTTCAACCCGCATCTCGTCAAATCAGTCGGATATGGATCTTGGTTTGTGGCAAGGCGCATTGTCGTGCTGGAAGAGGAACGGCCCGTCACCGAAGTGTTCCCACAGCGCTGGAAGTGCCCCGTTATCCAGAATGGTCGTGTAGCCATCAGCATTGAGGTTTCCGTCCACCTTGATGAGTAGGCCCAGTCCAATCCAGGAGAAACACCCCAGGTGTTCACAGGGGTGTCCCAACTCCTTTGATCATGTAGTGTAATTTTATATATACGAGGGAGAATCAAATGAAAACCGCAATTAATTTTTTTCTACTATTTTACTGCAGGGAGAATGTTTGCTTGTATATTATTTTTCATTATAGTCCCCTCCAAGTTCAATGCATTTACACCATCGGATAGGAAGTGCTTCAATACCGCGTAAGGAAAAGTCTTTCGGTTGACGCCGTAGCCACTCGTGCACCGCCGATTGGACATCTTCATCAGTCTTGAACTTCTGCCCTCCAAGGTGCTCCTTTAATGGACCAAAGATATGGTAATATGATGGTGCCAAATCTGGCGAGTATGGCGGACGTGGCAGGCACTTGAAACGTAGGCCGTCGATCGTTTCCATTGTTGCACGAGCTGAATGAGGACGGGCGCTATCATATTGAAGCAAAACACCTGCACTCAGCAATCCCCTTTGCTTTGTGCGTATTGCTGGCTTCAAATAGTGCTTGAGAAGGTCGGAGTAGTTGGCACTGTGGTACAGGGGGCATGTAGTCCTTCAGAATAGGACCATGCTTATCCCAGAATAAAGTCAACATGACTTTCCCAGCACAGGGCTGACTGCGAAACTTCTTTGGTTTCGGCGAAGAAGAAAGTCGCCATTCTTTGCTTGCAGGTTTCGTCTCTGGCTGAAAATGGTGCATCCAACTTTCATCCCCATACTTTGTCTTCATTCTCCGATGAAAATCAACCGGTTTCACACATTCACTCCATAGAAATCGAATAACTCCACGCTGTTCCTCCTTGGTGCAACTGCGTAGCGGTGCCGCTATCTTGAATCCGCTGTTACTCAGCTCCAACCTCACCTACTGACACTGCTTCGTATTACCAGCTCGGAAAGACGTCAAGGACTATCTGCAAATTTCCAAACATCTAAAAAGAAAAAAAAAGATTTTTAATGGCACTATTGCGGTTTTCATTTGACTTTTCCTCGTAAATCTTTTGCATATTTTATATTAGCGCAGCATGCTAGACCTATACAGGAGTTTCTAAAGGTAGTTACCAAATGTTACACACAGTGGACACCGTTTTTACCACAGCATGGGGACCATAGCATCGAAACCCTACCATTGTCCGATTATGAGGGAGAGAAGTGATGTAACGTGCAAATGAAAAAACACAAGGTAATATCAATCAGTTTATTGACACGTGAAAACAACGCTTACGAAAGCTGCTCAAAATGTCCACCAGCCATTTCTGTACTTGCATTGCATCGTCGCAACATTGAGCCCTCGTATGTTGCCAAAGAGTCCTGGCATTTCACGGATTTCTTCGCTGGCGACTGCAGTGCGAGCAACCAGCTCTTTAATGTGTTATTCAGATGGTCACGCACAACACGGGTGAAGTGTGCGGGTGTCCCATCATGTTGGAATCACATCAGTCTCAGGATATCCAGCGGTACATTCTTCAGGAGCTCGGTTAGCACATCAACGATAAAGTGAAGGTGGTTATGCACACTGAGGCGAACTGGCAGAATGTATGGGGCAACCAGTACATCACCAACAATCTCAGCCCATATGTTGACACAATTAATGTTGTGTGAATATCCCTTTTATCAGGAATTTTAATGCATGCACGTCTTGTTGCCAGGTGCATTCATTATCATAATTTACCAGCGTGATCACTTCTCTCCCCCATAGCCGGACAATGGTAGGGTTCCGAACGCCCATGCTTTGGTTAAAACTGTTTGCTTTGGTATCCCGTACCTGTATGTAACGTTTCGTAACTACCTTTAGAAACACACTGTATACAGGGTGTAAATGGACGACGTTTCACAAATTTAAGGATATGTAAGCGGATGATGTGGTGAACATTTTTTATTAATAAACCCATATATGTCCCAAACGAAAAGCGACGGAGCCACAGCATATAATAATAAGCAGATCACAGTGTACACTGAGATAATTTGTGGCGATCTGAAATGGGACAGTCCAGTAACAGTTCTATACGTAATTGGGTACGAAAGTTCTCGCTGTTTCCTGTCTCACAGTAAAGTCCATTCCTGAACTCATACAGCACAAAACGTAGAGCGCAAAAATCCTTCACCCTTACGGAATGTTCCAAACTAACAACGGGAATTTCGTACCAACCTGATATGCAAGATTATGTGATTGGAGAATGTGCTGTGCATCCGGACAGTACCATTTGAAAATAGCCTGCGAGCTGAGAGTCTGCATAAGGCCTACAAGATGCAATGACAGGGGACATCGTAGTAAACGTGCCTAGTTCAATGCTTGACAAACCAGGACATCAAACAAGCTGTGGCTCCGTCGCTTTTCGTTTGGGACTATGGGTTTATTAATAAAAAATGTTCACCACATCATCCTCTACATATCCTTAAATTTGTGAAACGTCGTTCATTTACACCCTGCGTATAACCTTACGTTTGTAATAAATATATTTTACCAGAAATTTAGGATATTGTGTTTGTTACTTAACTTTTGAGCAGCAGTGTAAGTAATTGTCAAAAAGTGTTAAACTAGTTTACCACCCTAACTAAAACCTTCATCTTAATATTTCTACTCAGTGAAAATTATTCCGACAACTACATAATGGTCTATACATAAAATAATAACAACACAAGATCTAAATATTGCAATATGGTAGGATTTTTAATGACAGCCAACGCGTTTCGGTAATTGTTAGCTATTTCGTGTCCGTGATAAATGTGGGAATCAACTATGGACGAATATGAGATACATAAAGCATATGGACAGCATGACAGTGATAGATAGTAATGATGTGGATGGTATTTTTCATAGATGTACGTTTCATCTATCTGCATCAAAGATACGTGTTTTAGGTTCGTGACTTCATTCCTGTCTCGCTCTCGACAATGGCCTTCAAACAACATACATGTATGAAGCTAGAATTATTATGCTTCCAAAACATTTTGTTTGTATATATTATACAGAAAACTTTGCATTTCGAATATAATATCCTTTATCTTGTGACCTCCCACCCACCAGGAGAGTCCCCAGGATCCGATGATTCGAATTCAGGAATGAATTGGCAAGAAGGCTGGCAAAATGGTGCATAAGAAATTATTTAATTAACTTTTAATCACTACAATTGAGATTTATTGAAGATAACAAAATAGAGTGAATATTAAACATTTAAACTAAATATGCTGATCAATGCAGCAATTACTCAAAAGACTACAGTGTACAGAAAAGTAGTATAAGTGATCAACTTCACTTATCATAGCAAACTACAAAGGTTCAACTGCCTTCTGATTTACAATCAGAAGAATAATTTCTTAGAAGAACGAGATCATCAAAACGCACAATAGTATTGGGCAACATCAAACCACATCTTGAGGACTATGTCGAAAAGTGAATAGTGCATTACAGAGAGGACAAATGTGAGTATAAGATACAAAAAGAATTTTGAAAATCAGTTAACAAATAAGAAAGTTACACCCATGGAGACCTTATTTATCAATCGCCCCTCGTATATTTAAAATCGTACTCAGATAAATTCAACTGTTTTTTCCCCCAGAAAATGTATGTGCCACTTTCAAAAATGCATGGTTTCGAGATCAACTGAGCTTTCGAGCTATTTATTTTTGTGAAGACATATAAATGAAATGTTTAAATTAACGAATCCCGTACGATTGAATCCTCACAGAGAAATATTACCAGCGCTATCCAAGAGATTGATGATACAAGATTGCGACATGGATGTGTTCTTCGCAGCATTGTGCTATACAAGGTCAATGTAAGTATCCAAAACTATTTTATGTTTTTCTTCTGACCATTTTTGAGATGTTAACAAAATTTAAACATCGGATTTATGAGAATTACCCTATCGATTACTGTCAGTATTTTTAACTGCCACGGAAGGGAGGACAGGGTACTCGAAAAGAACTCGATTCAAGCAACAGATGTACAGATCTTGAAACATGTAATTGTTTCATCCCTTTTGATAGCTTTTAATTATTTTTTAATATTCTACATATCCATTAAATAGGAATTAATTTAATAGGAGCAAATAAAAAGTAATAAAAAATTAGAGGAGAAATTTAAAATTTAAAGGAATTTTAATCATTTCGATAACTCTTCTTTCACTATATACAGGGTGATTCAAAATTTACTGTGCAGTAGTGCATGGAAACATGTACACTTGTCTGAGCTGAAGGAAGAGGAAACACCACTGAAGTTCAGCAAATCTCACCAGCCAAATTGACGAGTGTGTTTCACAACAGGCAACTGTATGCTAATCGATGTCGTGAGGCTAGTGGTGGGCATTTTCAGCATCTCTTTCCATTAAATACCATTTCCAGTCACTGCCCAATCACCCTGTATTATTATTATTGTTATTGTTTGGGGAAGCCAAACTCGGATCAAGTCCGGAAGCCAATCCCAGAGGCGGACCCAAAAGAGGGCCAAAGCCCAAGGGACTCAAATGCGAGGGAGGGAAAGTTATGCACTCGTGGGAGTATTGATGTTTGGGTGTAGGAATTTCCTTGCTATGTGACAGGTGTTTAGAATTGTGGCTTTCTGTAAGGTTTTGTATAAGTGTGGTTTTAAATTTAGTGTTGACAGGCTTTTGTGTAGCGAGTGTGGAATAAACCCAGTGGCAGAAACAACGACAGGGACAATGTGTACTCTGTTAACTCCCCAAAGGCGTTTTATTTCATGTGCAAGATCCGTATATTTAGAGATTTTGTCAGTGTATGTCTTTTGTAAATTGCGTGTGTTGGGGATGGAGATATCAATTATGTAAGTCACTTTGTTTTGCTTATCTACTAGTGTAATGTCTGGTCTGTTATGAGGGATAGTTTTGTCAGTGATTATAGCTCTGTCAAAATATAGTTTATGTGTGGTGTTCTCTAAGACAGTGTCGGGAATATATTTATAGTATGGAGTGTGAATGTCCCTTAGCTTGTGTATCTTAGCTAGATGTTGATGTATGATGTTGGCTACCTGGTTATGTCTGTGTGAATAATCTGTCTACGTGAGTATTTTGCAACGGGATATGACGTGTTGGATGGTTTCCTCTGCGATATGGCATTTAATGCAAGACCCGTCAGTCGATTCTTTGATAATATGTTTTCTGTAGCTTTTAGTGTTAATAACCTGGTCTTGTATGGCAATCATGGTTCCTTCAGTTTCCCCAAAGAGACTCCCTTCACTCAACAAAAAGTTCGACGCTTTTTTGTCGACGTGTGGCTGGTTGAGGTCAGAAGGATGTCTACCGTGGAGTTGCTTTCCGAGCCATGATTGAAGTTTAGTGCATGTTGTAGCAATGTTATGGGTTTTTTGCATGCTGTTCAGATTCAGAGGTGTGTATTTTGTATCAGATTGCTTTGTGTAATGGTGATGTGTGTTGTTTAGAGTGAAAGAATTCTCTGAGTGACTGAGTCTGTTTCTGGTGTAGATCTGTTATGTCAATAAGACCTCTGTCTCCCTCTGAACGAGGCAGGATGAGTCTTTCAATAGCTGTGTGTGGATGGTGCTTTCTGTGCTTTGTAAGCAGTTTACGTTGTTTCCTTTCAAGTCCCTCAAGATCTGTGTGTGTCCACTGTATAACTCCAAAGGAGTAGGAGAGTATTAGCCTGGCATAAGTATTGATGGCCTTGATTAAGTTTCTGGAATTTAAATGCGTTTTAAGTATTGTCTCTAGCCTATGAAGATACTGTTTAGTGAGTGTATTCTTTATGTGTTTGTGCTCCAGAAGCTTGGCTTGCTTAAATCCTAGATATTTTTAAAATTCGTAATTTTCCATAGCAGCAATGTGATCTGGTTCATCTAATGTGAAGCCCCCTTCTCTGAGTACTCCATTTTCAATGTGAATGGTTTTGCATTTGTCCAACCCAAATTGCATGTGTATGTCTTTTGAAAAGGTTTGTGTAATGTCAAGTAATTGGTGCAATTGTGTTTGTGTGGAGGCGTAGATTTTCATGTCGTCCATGTAGAGTAAGTGTGAAAGCGTGTAGTGGCAGCTTTTATTATGTTTAATTGTGTATCCGTAAGTTGTGCTGTTTAGTCTGTTGGAAAGTGCATTTAGTGCAAGACAAAACCAGAGTGGGCTCAGTGAGTCACCCTGGAAGAAGATCCGGTTTATTTGTATTTTGTCAGTCGTGATGGTTTCACTGTTGAGTGTGAGGTGTAGTGTAGTTCTCCAATGCAGCATTGTACTTTCTAAAAATGTGATGAGTGTAGGGTTTATTTTATATAATCGTTGTGTATATAACAGCCATGAGTGTGGGACACTATCAAAGGCCTTTTTGTAATCAATGTAGGCTGCATGGAGATGTCGATGTTTATTGTGAGTTTGCCGTAGGACCACACTGTCTATCAGGAGTTGCTCCTTACAACCCATATGGTTTCCACGGCATCTCTTTTGTTGCTCAGTGAGAATGTTGTTTGTGTCTATGTGTGTATAAATTTTGTTTGCGATACAGGCAGCTATTATTTTGTAAAGTGTAGGCAGGCATGTGATAGGTCTATATGGTGTGGGATCTGTAGTGTTATGTGACTTTGGTACCATGTATGTTAATCCTTGTGTGAGGAAATGTGGCAATGTCTGTAGTGTTTGCAAAGTGTTGGAGATCTGTTTTGGAAGGGCCAGATGCAAACAGGTGAAGCGCTTATACCAGAAGTTCTGAATGCTATCTACACCTGGAGCCTTCCAATTGTGAGTACGTTTAATGACTTGTGAGAGTTCACCTGCTGTTATGTCAGTATAAGGCATGTTTGATAGTGTGGATGCTAATTGCTCCTCTTCCCTGATCCAGCTAGCTTCCCTATTACGTTCCACTGAGACAGACCAAGAGACGACCAATAATGTTGGAGTGCTGTTTGTGTTGGCAGACTTAGTGTTTTTTGTCTGTGTATAATCTTTGTTTAACTGCTTATAGAATGTCTTCTCATTGTTTGCGAATAACTTGTTCTACTGTTTGCGCTGAGTGCATGTTTTGTATCTCTTCAGGCGTTGTGTTTTTGCAGCTAACTTTTGTTTTAATGTGTCCATATATTCTGTAATGTGTCGATTGTGCTGCTCATGTCTGGTGTGTGTTTTAATCTTCTTAAATAATTGTCTGAGGCGTTTGTTCTGCTTATTATTATTATTATTATTATTATTATTATTATTATTATAAAGTAAAAATACTTTTCATTTAAATTTAATGAAATTACCACAGTCATTGTTTTAAAAATTGCCTTCAGAGAAAACCAACTACTAGGATGTTCGATATGGAATATTATGCAATTTCTTTAATTATTTTGTAAATTTTTTTCATAAAATTTTTTATAATGTTAAATTAGAAATGTTAGATTATGTCATTGGACCAAATAATTAAGAAACCTATAATTTGAAACTTAATTTTCTCTGCAAAAAACTAAACATCCAACTTATATTAAGAAATGTTACTTTCGTTTATTCATTTTTTCCGTTTTTATGTCCCTACAAAAGCTTCCAATCCTTATATAATCTTATACAAGCTTTTCTCTAACAATACGTTATTAAAAGCTATAAACCATAACGAAAGTCGTGGTGAACATAATAATATTCCCCTCGTCAAATTGTTTGATATAATAAGTGATGTTTGCCCTATTCTCATACTCCCCCCCATCGTTTATCTCCTTTCTTATCTTGAGAGAGAGAAAACATTACTGAACGATTCTTAGAATCTAATATATTTCAATTTAGTTACTGGTAATTATATTAATCATTCGTTCCCTCTTAATTTTAGGGATTGTTTTTAATACTAACATCGTGTTACCAGAATGGTCTTGGGATCATTGAACTTTTGGCAACTCTTCAACGGAAGTAGAGAGCTGGGGTGGGGAAGTGACATAGCAAAGTTGACATAACCTCTTTTATATTTTTTTTTAGAAAATTAAAAATATATAAATCAATTATTTATTTATATTAAATTATAAGTTTTAACAGAAAAAATTGTCTTTAAATTTTCAAGAAAGAAAAGTTACAGCATGAAAGAAACATCCTAAAATGGTTCGTTCTAATGTTATCAATTAATTACTGAGAAAATTGTCACGTAGTTAGATATCTCCAAATAGTTAAATTGAGACATGAATGAATGAATTGTAAAGGGGTGGTTATCAAGGAACCAAGCCCCCCGGCCTCGGGTCTATTGTACTATCCCCAATTTATGATGATGAAAGAACGATAATGAAAGGGACAAACACAAACATCCATGTCCTCGGCGGGATTCGAACCCGCGACGTGTGCCTTAACCCTCTCGGCCACCGAGCCGGCTAAATTGAGACATACTGAATACATTAAAATCTGGATTGCCTATTCGTACAAAAAGCATTTGCTAGTTTCGGTAGCGAGTTGAAAATTGTACCACTTAATATTATAGAATAGCAAAAGCGTAACCGTTACAGCACTGGTCTCCTAAATTTTCTTTATATATGCTCTGTTCTCTTTCAAGAAGAAGATTTTATCGACAATGTATTTTATCTGAATTTACAGTGTATTTGATTCAGGTCGCTCTCATTTTGTTTGGAGAGCACAGTCGAGTCCCACATAACTTAGGATTCTCCGAACTGTACAGCATCTGCCACATGAGTTTAGTACCATTCAATATTTAAGTACGTGACGATTAATTAGAGTTAATGAAAAGACAAAATCGATGAAGGCTCTTTATTTTAAAAAAGGATAAAGAAACAGAAGTATGTTCGTTGACAGACTTTATCGTTTATTGTTCGCCAATGCAAAATTTACTGCACTGAAAATGTTGTGCTGTCTTGGATAAGGCTCAAGACGTCATTGCTGCCAACCTCTTCTTAAACTTTATACGTTATTGCTTTATAAACCATTTTTTTTCTGAAAGTTATTTTTATTACGACTGCTAATGAAAATCAAATTATTAAATTTTTTGAAAATAAAACAACTTTATTTGGAAGATACTTTAAAACTACGAAATATAATGGAAATGAAAAACTTAATAAGAAAACGTTATTGTTTGGAAGTTTATAGGTACTTCGAAATATGCAAAAAGGCCGATTCTATTAATATTTACGAGGTTTTAAAGTATCCTAAGTGTTATTTTTAAGGATAGTTTCTTCTCCTCCCTTATTTTTTCCTGCCTTTAATTGGTGCCCATAGATTTTTAAGCATTGTTAAATCCGGCAGCAACATTAATAAAACATTGATGTTAGTAGCATAATAACAAGGGCATTGTGCAATGACTTTGTTTCAAATCAAATATCAGTTTTGCAGACTTAATACTGATATTTATTTTTTCTTAACTGAAAACTATATTTCTTATATGCTGTCTCCAGTCAAGGATAAAAAAATCATTCAGCCTCTATCTCCACAAACATCACTTGTACAGGCATGAATTGGTGCATCATTTCGAAACATATTATCTTAAATATCTAGAAATATTGCTTTATAATTTACGAAGATATTTGAAATTAAAATTTTACAAGAACTAGAAAATAATTTACTACTTTTAACATGTTAAATAGTTTGATCTTAGTCGTGATTTTTTTTTTGTTTTGCATATTCTTATAATTCATATTTACTCTCTCTTTTTGGAACCATGATTTCTTAGGTTCATATTATAAGAAATTAAACAGATAAATTTAGAAATAAAGCTGCGGAGAAAGCAAGTGAAGTCGCGGAGGGGTTGGGGATAAAAGAAGCGGATTGAGGGTAGTGAGGTTGAGGCTGATAGAAGTCAATGTACAGTTGGCGAGTGCGATTTTTGGCTCGATGCCACCCACTTCTTCACGGCCTTGTAGGAACGAACGAAAGATTTTTTCTTCCCTCCTCCTCTGCTTTTTTCTCCCTTTCGTCTTCTTCTTCTTCATTCACTTCGTTTAGTTTTAAAACTTTGATTTTTATGTTCTACCGAGAAAAGAATCGAATCTGCAGAAGGACAAAAAATAATCTTTTGAAAAGATTTGTTCTTCCGCTCTCTTATATATTTGTAAAAACAAAAAAAAAAAAAAAAACGCAACAAATATTGTTTGTATTTTGGATCCCTTTCCCTCACGCACTTTCCTTCAAAGACCCAACATTTAATGGTTAATTTTTTTTCTCCTTTATTCTGAGCTCGTGTTCATCCATCAAAAGGAGATTCTGGACGATGAATGCTAAGCGAATTTCTTTATCTGTAACGAAAAAAGAAATATTTTTTCGTAAATTAGCTTGAATGAATTTTTGAAAATATTCCGAATTGTTGTTTTCTTTGACATTGCAATAGAATTTCTCGTCAACTCAGAAGGCATTATGCAATTATTGAATGGATAAATGCTCTCAAATTAATTCCATCAAGAATGTCAAACAATGTACTATTACTTCCGCAATATTTATTTAATCTTCACCTAGGATCTTGATGAAGTTCGAATTTGAAGATATATTGCGATCAAAAGAATAATCACCAAATATTAAGACACACGATCTTTATAAATTTGGTGATGGCATACACACACGCTAGAAAATATAAACATTATTCTAAACTGGTTTGCATTAAATCGTTTTTCAGCATTTATTATTGCAAAAAAAAAAAATCTTTGCAGTCCATACTAGGTGCAGCAAATGGAAGGAAGACTGGAAGTCTCAACAACTACGACTGGACATAGTGGCAAAGCAGCACGAACATGAAAACCTAAAAACTATTAATCATTTAAAATACTATAGAAATACTTGATTTTGCAGCTTTGTCAAGAGATTGTTAAGTTGGGTAAAGTTTTGCGAGATGGGTGAAGGCAGGAAATCCAAAGGCCAGCCAAATGATTCTTCTGGAGTAACGATATCACATCGATGTCTTTGTGAAACCAGACTGAGCGTTAAAATTGACCTTTTCCCCAGCGTTACCTCATAAATCATCGAAATTACCAGAATGATTCTTTGTGATATTTTCACAGATCCATATTTATAAATCATCTGAAATTTTTGACGACTTCAGGAAATTTTATAACACATCATCAAAGACGATCGTCATTTAAGGAACACAAGTTTAGGATTAGATTTTAATTTCTTAACTAGACGCTCAGAAAAAATGCTATAATTGGAGTGAGAACAAGAAAATAGGTACAATATACCCTTTGAAATTTGTAATTGCTTATTCATTTAACATTCGTGTTAAACACGAAACAGGCTTATTTAATAAACTAATCTTGCAATAAAACATGTAATCATTAATATGTTAATAATAACCTAAGATTTTATACACCATTTATGCATTAATCAAATTTTTTATGTCTGGAGTCGATCCAACGAAGTCGTTTTTGCTTAGGAAGATATGGTTAATATTGAGCATTTGATAACCATGTGACATATCAGTTACCTTAATAATCAAAATGAGCTGAATTTGGGGGACAAAACATCCCAACAAAAGAATTGCTTGTTTCATAGAAAATATATGAAATATTTTAATGAACACATTAGGAAATTGACAAATAAAACTTGTCGTGAGCATACTTTGTTTATACCAACTGACAAAAGTATCTCAGGAAGGAAAGCAGACTGTTGGCTGTGGAAGAGGAAGTTACTTGTGGTTACTCTCCACACACCCACACAGTTCCTGGTTGCTACGTTTAACAGCTTATCCTACTCCTCTGAGTTGTTCGAAAACGAGGAATAATAAAGGCGGTGAAATTGAACATTGTTTGTTTACAGACTTAAAATATTTAAAATAAAACTGCTAAGAAAAATGTAACAGTTAATTTGGTTTTAATGGTGATTTCATCATTAATTTCTCAACTCATTCGTGAGTGAAACAAACCATATAAAATTGCCCATTTAGTAAGTCAGTTTGTAATAATTACTTCCTGATTACAAAGAAACAGTTGCACTAAAGGATCGGGAAGTTACGAATATAAAAGAACATACGGTGTCTGTTCAAATGGTTGTTTGCGTTATCGTTTTCAACACAGCACTTAGCAGTAATAACTATTTCAAACGGTTTATTAATAACGGATGATTAGGCTAAGAGGCACCGTCTTTTTTTTGAACATCCAGTTTCTTTCCTTTAAATTCTCCCTCCCCCTACCCTCATTCCACACTTCTTTTTCTACTTCTTCCTTCTTGGCCGACCCTTCACCAGACTACGTGATCCCCGAGGACAGCTGTCAAAAATAGTTCGGTTTCCTTTTTTTTTTTTTTTACTACTCTCTCTCTTTTTTTAGGGCGTCGTCCATTGGGATCAGAGCATGTCTCCCTCCCAACGTCCGATGACCCTCCCCCAACGTCTGGCTCGGACAGGTCACGTGGCTCAGGGGTCTGTCTGCTGCGGACGGTCCACTGTGCTCGTGAGGGCCACCCTAGAAGGAGAGAATGGAAGGAAGAACCAGGGTGGGGGTGGGTGTATTTTGCGGGGCGTCGGGCTCTTTTCTTTCACCCACCCGGTCTGAGGGCAGTCGTCCACGGCAGACGTATTCACGGCCACCGACGGTTGCCTTTTAAAACTCGAGATTTGCCGGATATTAAAACCATCTGCCGTGTGACTTGTAACGTTTTTTTTTGCTCCGTGAGGAGCGGCGATCGATCAATGGCCCTCGGGCGTCATTCCATCCATCATATTCGTCAGGTGAAAACGATTCCAAAAAAAGAAATCCTTCACAAAGCAGAGGAAGAGGAAAAAACATAATAAAGGAAATAGAAATGGAATAGAAATGGAAGCGGACAACGATTTCGCCCTTCTACTTGATTGGTTCTCTATTGGTCGCGACACGATGACGTAAGAAGGACGGACGAGGAGGATTTCCCCCAACGTCCTGACACTTCGGACTAGCTCTCACCTTAAGGTCATTTGTCAATGTAAACAGAGCGCCACCGGGAATGGTAGAAGGGGAGGTGGTGAGGAAAAGGAGGCCAACGAAGTATAGCTTTCGTTCCGGGAACCTTCCACATTTGCACAAAACATCAACCGCTTACTTGCACCAACAGCTTCGTACGGGCTACAATACGTCTAAATTCTGCGAACAATGAAAGAAAGCGCGCACTAAACAATGTACAAAATCTAACACTCTGTCCAACGAAAGTTTGATTGGGCGTATCCAATTAAATTTCCGGTTTCAATTATTAAAATAAAATAAACAATGTTGCAAAGTAAAATAAACAGTGTTTAAATAATTTAAATTGGAAATTTAATTGGACATGCCCAGTCAAACTTTCGTTGGGCAGAATATAGAAAAAGCTTATCTTACCAGTGCCTAGAAATATGTTTAGATTCCAAAGGAAAATTAAAATAAATTGTGAAGAAAAGGAAATAATAGTTTAAAGAGAAAATAGAATTCGCTCTTTTCTTTATTAAAAAGAGATGATTTCTTTCATTTTAGTTTTTTTTTTTTTTTTTTTAATAAAACTTCTTTTTTCATTATAAAACTTCTGTAGTTTAATAAAGAAGTTTAACTGGTTCATATTTAATAAAAACCAAGAAGTATAACAAATAACAAGCGGTTCATCTAAAATGAAGGTCAAGTCAGAATCACAATTCATTTAACGATTTAATATTTTGAAATACAGATTTTGTTATAGTATTTATCTGGACATTGCTATAGCAAGCCATCAAATCTCTGAAAGTTGGATTTTTAATGACTTCCCTCTGGAAAAATTGTAAAATCATTAAAATTCAACTTTTACTTTTAGATATAACTCTACTTCCTATTTAATCAATTTAAGCATCAAATCTCTTTCTCGTCATCTCTCAAACATACACTCGAAAAATTCAAAAAGTTTTTCCTCTCTTTAGACCTATTTCGTTGGTCACTTATCGTGTATCCTTTGCCAGACCATTGTGAAACAGACCTAAATTGACATATAATTGACTACAAAATCTTAAATTACAAAACAATTAAATTAGATTGCAAGAGTGCCCGTAAACTTCAGTTATAAAATGCTAAATCTCGGTGGAACCCATCAATAGTCGAAATCTCAAGCTTGAGTAAATGCAGTTAATGCTCTTTTATAAGGCTTGAATAATGAGATCTCCGTATCGTCAGGATGACTAAAAAGGAAATTCAACTTATCTGAGTTTATTTAGTCAATCTGAAAGTTTAAATTACAGTACCAGAATAGGATAAAACGGTCCCGGAGATTACGACCCCGGCGAAAACGGTCCCTACTGCAAAGTAGGAGAAAATGGTCCCATATATTCAGCATGATTTCTCTCAATATCTTTCACGAATCTTCCAGCAAATCTATGGAACATTTAATCTAAGAATTAATGATACCACACTCTTTTAAACAATCATTAACCTATTATGAAACTACTGATAATTTATAATCCTAAATGAACTGTGATTATTACTTATATTTTAAAAAAAAAAATTATTGAAACCCTTAGGCGATTTATAACGTAGAAAATTTATAAATCTGATGGTCATTTATAACAGATTTATTGACATTATTACAAATAAAAATAAACATATGTACTAATTTTACAAACATCATTACTCCCATACAGGTATATTTACATCTATATGCTGCTGTTACATTAATTTATACAAAGCGTTGTTAGGGATCTATGGTTACCAGTTACAGAGAGTCAGAAATGATGGAAAACCCCTTTCGCCACCATCGAGTGTCTTCAATATGCTAGCCAAGCATCGCTGCTATTAAGCACAGCTTTCACTGCAGGAGACTGGAACGCAGAACACCAAGTTCAATTCGAAACCACTCCTGTGGCCGCTGTTGACACGCTTTCCAAAGACCCTCCACTGTTCGCGGTCGTCTTTTTCCGAGGGCCCGTTTAAGTAGGCCAAAGCCACAAAAATCCATAGGCGATGCGTCCGGCGACTTGATGGGTATGTCGCTGAATGGAATGGAGCGGATTCTGCTATCTTCTTGCATGCGTTCCAGGAGCAGGCGAGTTGACGCGGCTGTGAGATTCGACATCATGTCTTGGTGCAGCCATACATTGTTTACCTCTGTACTGTATATACTGAAGATATCACGGATAAATATGGGGATTAAAACGCTATATGACGTTGACTTTGGCCTTTGACTCAACTCTGCGTAAAATTAACTTGCTGTTGTAGCTGTAATACGCTACGATCACGAAATCTTTTGAAAATGTTTCCTTGCATTCACGTTACTATTTTCTGAAATCCTTAGAACCCTTTGGGCGGTAAAATATGGCTCGGCTCTTGTTGCAGTCGCTTAAATAAACATACACCTCATCTATTGTGAACACGTATTTCCACTTTTAATCCACAAGGTTTCGTTCATACAGTTTACGACAATTAGCCCCTCGCTCTTGAACATGGCACCTTGCCTACTTTTGTATATTTCATTTGAAATCCATCCCCCTTGAACAAATGTACACTTCACTGCTCGAATGTCGATTGTCGTTTATTTATCTTTGTAAGTTTTATTGCCCGTGAAGATGGTAATTGAACGAAACGCGTCGACTTCCATTAAAGATACCGTATTGTTTAATCCAGATCCAGTGTTATTAGTTTGCTAACACGGTATTAGTTTCATAACACTTCAGGCCAACATGAATATCCTGATCTGCTTGCTTCCACATACATAGTTCTCCATTCTTTGCCTAAATTATCTAGCTATTAATATTGAGTTTCACCAAATTAATCACGTTTTTGGAACTTTTTTATCAAAAAAGTTACACAAAACGATCCTCGATTTAAATGAAATCTGCTGATTGTTTCTACTCTATATTAATAGCTAGACTACAATATTTTTTCACGTTAAATTTATACATGTAAGTAAATTTGAAATGTAGTTTTAGTGTTTGTATATAAGAAAGAAGCCTGACTAACCCAAGAGATCTTCCACATTATGAAAAAAAAAGAAATAATAATAAGATTGACGATTGTCAGGTGGGGGGGGGGGTATCACATCTTCCAATAATCTGGTAAGGAGAAGTTGCCAATGTATTCAAAGTTGACGTCAAGAATATATCTCGGTTTTCTATATTTCCTATGCCATTTCATTTCCACAGAGTTTTCCAGTATATTCCAGTCACCAGGTCGTTGTCATGAGTCTTCATCGTTTGCATCAGACTCATCAGATCTTGGATAAACTTTCCAATGTGAGTCATGTTCAAATCCGAGTGGATGTATTGATTTTTTACGGCCCTTTTTCCAATGGACGACTAAATGGACAATGGTCCTCAGGGTAACCATAGGACCACACAGGCATACCACAGATGAAGATGGTTCGAATCATCCTCTTGCACAGTAGAGTCTATTGTTATTCCTACTTATCAAAAGGTCGAGGAAAAAAAGTTTCTGGTCATTCTCTGTTTCCATTGTGAATTTAATGGATTCTGACACGTTGTTAAGTTCAGTTAGGAAGTCATTAAGGTTGTCTAGTCAGGTCAAATACTGCGAATACGTCATCAACGTACCTGTACCAAATCTCAGGAAGATAATTGAAGGATTCACGGGCCTGTTCTCGAAGTTACGTAGAAAGAGCTCAGCGAGAAAGGAGTTAATACAGCAACCCATACGGGTGCCATCTGTAATTTTATAAAAGCGGCTGTTAAACTGAAAGAGATTGTTGTAGCAACACATTCTGGTGGTTACCTTATGGTAGCAACACAGTCTGATGTCCCTGGCCTCGCCTAGTGGTATATTATTAAATTCTAAAACCGCGTCTAGGATGTCTAAAGTATCCTTAATAGGTATGTTCGGGAATAGGGAACAGATGTCGAAGGATACTAACACGCTGCTGGTGGGGATTTCTATACTGCGGAGATGGTCCACCAGCATCTTGCTATTTTTGATAATTATTAGAAAGGCGCATGCATTACCTTTGACAAACCAACAAAAAGAAGATGAAACAGAGGATAAGGCAGTTCGCGATTGAAAATGGATATCGTCTTGACTTAGTGGACAACTTAATGAAAAAACAGAAGAGACCCGACGCCATACAAGACGCCAGAGAGGGAAAAAACCTAAGTACTTGGTACTCCCATACAACAGACCCCTTGTTAGGAGGTTCGATAAGATAGGAGGTCCACACACGCTGAAGACTACTTGGATCCCAAAAAGATAAGATTCCACACAAACACAGCTCTGGTATTTACGAATTGAAGTGTGGCACGTGCTCAGCCGTCTATATTGGCCAATCGCGGAGGAGGATTTCTATCCGGATTTTTTTTTTCAAATTCGAATGGATATATTGATTTTACGATCCTTTTTCCAATGGACGACTAAATGGACAATGGTCCTCAGGGTAACATTCTGGAAGGGGGTGGCCGTGGCCGTGGCCGTGGCCTGGTTGTCTCGTCGGTTGGCTTGCCAATCGATGGAGTTCAGCAACTTCAGGCGCGGCCAGCTGCTGGTTGGGTGACGGCCAGGGCTTGAGGGCTACTGCTGGCGGGACAGCTATTTGGGGCGCGGCTGTTGGGGGACTTTAGTCTAACCCATTTGCCAATTGACCATAGCTGGTTTTCCAGCAGTTGGTACAGCCTCTGGTTCGTTTATCCCCAGCAGCTCTTCCATCATGAAACCCCCCGTGCTTCGGAGGGCACGTTAAGCCGTCGGTCCCGGCTGCTACTGTCATCTCGTAGCAGTCGTTATTTACCAGGGATGGCGCAAAACTCCCTCATAGGAGTAGATACTAGAGAACATTCTGGAATTACTGGAGAACACTCCATCTACTTTTACATATAGTTGCCCAAGCAAGCATACCAAGGATGAAGATGGTCCGAATCATCATCTTGCACAGTAGTAGCTTATTGTCGTTACTGAGGACAGTATTTCGACCCAGGAGAGCTATGAGACTGTATTTAGCCCTCTTCGCTTTGTTCAAAATATAAGTCAGGAGAGTCGTGAGTCGATGATAACGCCAAGGTACTTGTAGTTGTCGACCCATTCGAGTTTCTTATTGAATAGAACAAGAGAATCCGGGGAACGCTTAGCTTTTAGTTGAAGTACAGAGCTTTAGATTTTCCGACGTTAAGGTTCAGTTTACAGCAATTAAACGAATTTTTAAATTTCTTCAAGGCGTTCTGCAAACCAGCAATAACGTGAGGTAAAATTACGACAATTTTATAATACAACAGGTGGGGCGGTTCGTCAATCAGATAAATTAACAAATACAAATGATGAGGATTTCACCAATTACAACGGCATCAGGCTGTGTGCTGATTGGTGGATAACAATTTGTAACATTTATGTCATTGATTCTTTCTGATAAAGAGTCCATTTCAGAATTAATTTGGTTGTTTAATAATAGTTTTTGGGAACTTCTTGCGATGTTTATTTCGATTGCTTCGTAAAAGCCAATCTTCTTTGGATCGATCTCATGCTTCAATATTTTCACTTGCCGTCTCCATTGATCCACGATCGCCTATGTTCTTTGTATCTTTTGTTTTATATTGTTTTATAATAATAATAATAATAATAATAATAATAATAATAATAATAATAATAATAATAATCTAAACAACCCGCGGGTTGTCCCCCAACAGGCCGAAGCACAACACGGGTTTTTTTTTTATAATAAAGGACAATCACAAACATCCATGCCCCAAGCGGGATTCGAACCCGCGACTTGCTGGTTGCGAAAGCGATAAGAGCTGCGCCTTAGCGTTCTCGGCCAACAAACCCGCGACTTGTTGGTTGTGGAACGTTCATTTTGTCAAATCTTTGGGACCCATTTTTCTCCGGGGCCATTTCATCCGAATCCCTTACAGTACGTGGCGCTGCTTAGAAACCCTTCAAAATTAGTAAAATGATTTATGAGCTATTAAATTAATTTCTCAAGGATAATTATTTTTATACATCTCATGGTGACCAAAAAAGCTAAAAGAACTACAGGGTTTGTATAAAAAGTACCGGGAACAATTTTTTCCTAACGTGACTGTGGTGTGGGGCCTGACCTTCAAAACGCGCCAAGCGTCAGTCGCCTGCGAGCGTTTGTTCAGGCTAGATCGAAGTTTTAGTGGACCCCTGTCGAGTAACTCGGTGCAAGCTCAAATGCAGCGAACGATTGAACAGCGGTACGCCATCAAATTTTGTGTTGGACTGGGGAGATCGGGTACGGAGACGTTGGACATGATTCGCCAAGTCTCAAGGATGAAAGCATGTCACAAACTGCAGTTTTTAAGTGGCACAAGCTCTTCAAAGATGGCCGAGAGAACCTCGCTAACGAATCAGAGACAGTCAGAAGAAGCAAAGTAGGAAAAAATGAAATAAAATTCATGTGAATCCTATATTAGCCTTAAAAAATATTGGTTAAAAAAATCTCCATTTGATTAAAACTTGTGTCGAGGACGAGCCCCGCGCTGGACGGCCGCCGACGTCAACGTGCAACGCGTGCGTGAAGTGCTGAATTCAGACCGGGTGAGGCCAGCCATCGCCAGAAATTGGAAATTGCATCACGACAATGCACCCAGTCACACCTGCTCCAAGGTGACCGACTACCTGACGCAAAACGGCGTCGCGACGATTCCCAAACCCTCTTTCAGTCCCTACTTGGCCCCCAGCAGACTTTTTCCTATTCCCAAAAGAGAAATCCTCCCTCAAATGACACCACCATAGGACCCTAAGAAGCTTACCCTTAAGAACCTTCCGGAATCCGCCTGTCGGGAGCCTTCGAGTCGTGGAAAAGCCGCTGGCAAAAGTGTGTCGACTCTCAAGGGATGTACTTTGAAGAATTTTAAGTTTTGTAGCAATATCTTAAATCTATTTTTCCGAAACTTTTCCCGATGCTTTTTATACTCCCTATAAGTGTGGTTTTATAAAAAAAAGTATAGAAAAGTTCTGAAATGCACGCGCAAAAGCTTTATAAAAATCAGAGTAATATTTAGGGAAATAAGAATATTTTTGAAAGAAAGTGCTCAGCTGCTTGATATTCAGAACAAGGACTAGATAACTAACTGTATGCGAAATATCTGACACGAAATTCCAAACAAAAGCTAGGGCCCTGTTTCTTTTTATATACAACATACATGTACGTCGTTTAGTTTTAATTTCCTGTATTGTCGAGAAGTCCATTCTTTTGCAAAACTTATGCAATTTAAGTGCAATACTTTTCTTTATTTCATACTGATTATTCTCCTCTGGCATTTTTCCTCCTCAACTGCAATAGAATGCTGCCCTAATTCCTTATTTAAAAGAAATGACGAAATTATTTTATTCTAAAAAATAATTTTACTGAAATATGAGGTACACAGGCTAGTCGCGATCCCGCTTTGGTGTATCGTGAGTTGTCATGGTTTAAGTCACGATCGAAAGCCAGCTAACTCATTTCGACTGGCTAGGGGGTCAGTTTTTTTACTTCCTTTGACTGACCACGAAATTACTCCTCCATGGCCGGATTTGACTCTGAATTGTCCGGAATACGGAATAAGATTGGGAATGCGGGTCTATCCATAGAAATAGAAGGAAATATCTTTTATTTACTAATTGACAACACTGGTAATTCCCAAAAGCTTCATGTTATTATGAAGTATAATTAAAAGTTGGATAACACACGCTAAAGTGGTTCAATAAATAAGATAATAAGATTTTTCATTTGCGTATAATTTATTCAGCTTGTACACATATTTATAAAGAATAGCATGGCTTTGATACAGATTATTTTTCCACATTTTATTTATTTATGCTAACACACTCCATGTTTCCAACAATTTCGCACGGTGATTAAGGCATCCATGCCAATATTGATAAAATCAGTGTAAGCTTCTAAAACCACGACATGACGACTTACTGAACTTCTCGTCAGTTGTAAAAATTTCTAACCTAAATGGTCCGAACAGAAGAAATTCATTAGATGTTTGGTCATAGCTGTAGGAGGACGGTCCCGTACTTCCCATGGGTAGCGCCATAAAAGTCATGCCGTGTTGTTGGCCCTGGTTACAGTGACATAGAATTAGCACCAGCCTCAACAAGTTGGCGATGAATTTCAGCTAGTGATGTTCCTTTCAATCGCAGAATTATGAACTTTTGATCATATTTCCGTAAGCGCTACTATCTAACAAATAATACCGGTGGAGTATAAATGACACAATGCGGTATCTAACGGCCATGTGGCAAAGAGGTGACCAACCTGCTATGGCCTGACGGAAAAATTATAAAGTTTTGGGAATGTTACCCGCATATGAGATCCTGTTTTCTTCATTATTGAAGCATTCTCGTACGTCACTGTCGTGACCACTACCTTGGCATCAGAGGCCAGCATTTTCACCTTTCCATATTAAGTATATTGATATGTTACTTTTACAAATAATAAGTAGTGGAGCAATTTTTAGGGTCTTAGCGTCACATGCCATAACTTTTGAAAGGATTGACTTACAGGCTTGAAATTTTGTACACACGTAGGCCCTATACAGAGAACGGTGCAAAAAATATAGCGAATCCTCTAGGGTTGCCCGGGGCTCCTCAGGGGTCACTTGTATAAATTTCATGGTTCTTTTTTTATCTTTTGAACAAAGAGGCCTAAACTCCTGAAATTTCGTAAATTTGTAGTGCGGTGCTAAAAAAATAAAACCAATACACAAGAAAAGTGATATAAGCCTCTAGGGCTCCAATTAATTTTCGACCAATATCAGTATTGTTTCCCGTTACCCAAATCGTGGAGAAAGCTGTTTTTAATGGTGTTACAGATTACCTATGGCTAACCATACCACATCCCCAAAGAGGAGGTCGGCCAGGCCATAGAGTGACCTGGGTGCCAATCCACATTTACATAAAAGCAATAAAGG